>PVIH01028501.1:0-15071 GCA_004025045.1 Sigmodon hispidus | reverse complement strand
CCCCCCCCCCCCATCCCCTACTGTGCTCCCCTCCCCCATCCCCTACCATTTTTCCTATGTATAAAACAAACTCCAGGGGTTCCTATGCACTGTTTAGATTTAGCTTCAGCTTTGACATTCCCAAGGCCCTAAACATATTAATCATGATATCATGCCTTCTGGAGAACTGGGGTGGAGGAAGACATTGAAAATGTGGCGTTCAGAGTTTTTTAGACTTCATGCTGAAGTAGCTCCCAGAGAAGCAGAAATGGGAAAGATAGTGACGTTTGCTGGGCACTTCTGGAAGGCTTCCATCGCCTAACATCTTGGGACAAGGTACTGGTCAGAGACGCATGGATAGTAGTGTAGACAGTGTATGAGAAAAAGACATACTTCTAAGAGAGGAAGCAGGCTGGGGCAGTAGCTTCAATGACTTGCCATGCAAAGCTGGGGCTTTTATGTCACATGGAATGGGCTTTTTAGCTCATTTGCATACAGTGGGCTTTCTTGGGAATAGTATCCCACATGTAGTTCCACATACAACGTCATGCATCATCCGTCCCTTCAGGATCTTAAATCTCTAACTAGGAGTGTGCATTCTAGCATTATAATGTGACACAGGTCGCCTTCCGGCACCTTGACTTGTCATGGGGTAGGGACTTTCTACCCTTCCCTCTTCCTGGTTGGTTTCTTTCAGATTTGAATTTTGCATCCTTTGCCCAAGGCCCTCCAGACCTCACTCTCTGCCCTTTCCTGCCTCACACAGGCACTTCCATAAGAGCTGGAGACTGTTTTTGCCCCCTGCCCAGATGGCACATTCCTGCTTTCAAATTTCCCCAAATTCTGAAAGCATCAGGGCAGGTCCAGAAGCCCCAGATTTGCACAAGTGAAGTGTGCACCAGAGGGGGTGGTTTAATCGTGTTTTCCTAGGTAGGCTGGAGAGACGGTAGGACCCTGACTCTCATCTGTTATTTATCTGCAGAGGAATGGAAGGATGCTCAATGCCTTCTCTGCATCAGAAAATGAAAGAATGGGTGAGGAGTAGCAAAGAGTTAGGCCATGTGAGACACAGGCTAGCTCTGGCAGCTGCTGGATACTTGAGAAAAGACAGATGGGGAGAAAGTTAAGGACTGTGCTCATGGATGCAAATCTTGGGGACACAGCCCCTGGCTGACTTCCCTATAAATGAAAGGATCACACCAAACAGACAGGCCATAGGTTGGCTCCTTGCACTGTACAGCTTGTTTTCCACTGGGTGGCGGGAGGTCAAAGTATAAAACATGTTTTTATCCTTAAGGGAACCTGGTATGTTCCTTTATTATCTGTGGTCAACGTGGTCCTAGACAAAGTCTGGGCTGAGACTTTAGTTATGAACATGGAACTAATGTGCTCAAATACTTGACATGGGAACAAATCTCCACTCTTTGGCTGGAGGACCTCAATTCAGAACTGACCCTGCCTGTTTGTGTACTCATTCTGAGATAGCAGAGACCTTTGGGACATTTGTAAGATTCGGTGTTTGTTCAAGCTTAAGAACCAGTGGCTGCTACCACATTTAATAACAGTACACAGCCCCCAAATCCCTAGCCCTTGACATTTGGATGAGTAAGCTAAGTAGAAAATGTTTCAGCTTCAAGACACAAACAAGCTCTGAAAGGCCCTAAGCAAAACTGAAATGAAAGGTCACTTGCTCATGCCCCCAACCACTCTAGCAGCATGCTCTGCTCTTGTATGGGTGATTACCTGTATCCATTCTTACTACCTTGCATCTGGCCATGCCAGACAACCAATGGCTTTCATATTCCTGGAGCAGTGTTATAGTGTTACCAGTCTATTGTTCTCTTTGCCTCAAATTCAAGAGGACAGGACTGAGGATCTCAGGACCAGAGAAAGGGACCTGTGGTGTGAAATGCATATCCCTTTTGGCTTCTCTTTCCTGTTGTTCCTATGACAGGCTTTTGAAGCATAAAATAACCCAACACTCCCTGCCATGCAAAATGTGAAATGATTGTTTTTAATGTGACAGCTCTCCAAATCAATGCTGTCTATGCTATGCACGCTGCCTTTGCTTCTGCAGTTTTTCACATTCCAAATGAGTCTCAAATGCAGTGACATGGAACTGTTAGGTGGGACCACCATTAAGGCAGGGACTTCCACACATGCTCACGACATTTTAGAGTAGCCTGTCTTGTGTAGGCTTAGCAGTCCACAACATATATCTATGCACATAACAATTCCATTGTTATCTGTTTAAAACTAAGCTCATGGTCTCATTAACGGCACCAGCAATCCCCTGTGGCTAACTTTAGTTTGTCCTGTTGACACAGCATCCATGAACATCTCAAAATCTGCAATACCCACCACTCATGGATTAGATTTTTATTTTTGACACAGCATCCACGCACATCTCAAAATCTGCAATACCCACCATTCATGGATTAGCTTTTTATTTTTGGCTTCATATAAATTTATGTTTATATTTTAATATTTTTTATTTTATGTGCATTGGTGTTTCACCTGCATGTGAGGGTGTCAGGTCCCCTGGAACTGGAGTTATAGACAGTTGTGAGCTGCCCTTTCGGTGCTGAGAATTGAACCCAGGTCCTCTGGAAGAACCATAAATACTTTGACTGCTGAACCATGTCTCCAACCCATGTGCATACTTTAAGAAAAACTTCAGGATGCCCACTCTTCATGGATATTTATATCTGGCATCATCTTATCAGTGTTCTGAATTAATCAGCCACGTTTTATTTCACTAAACGCCTCTGTGATATTTTGTCTTGTTTGTCTTTGATCACACTTTTTAGTGAAAATATACTTTTGGATGATCAGTTCCAACCCAGACTAACTGGTTTTGCCATGGCAAGCTTCCGACCCCATCTAGAACAACAAAGTTCTACCATAAATATGACTGGCAGCGGCAGGAAACATCTATGGTACATGCCAGAGGAATACATCAGACAGGGAAGACTTTCCGTTAAAACTGATGTCTACAGCTTTGGAATTGTGAGTGTCACTATTGATCAACTAAGGAAGAGAGTTCACTGCTGAGATGGTGCGAAAGCATTAGAGCCATGCTTCTCAACCTGTGGGTCACGACCCTTCCACAGGGCTTGTGTATCAAATCTCCTGCATATCACATATTTACATTATGGTTTGTAACAGTAGCAGAATTACAGTTATCAAGTAGCAACAAAATACTTTTATGATTGTGAGTCACTACAACATGAAGAACTGTATTAAAGGGCCGCAGCATCAGAAAGGTGGAGAACCATTGTCTTAGAGGAAACAGTAGTTTTTTGTTTGTTTGTTTGTTTTTTTAAAAACTTTATTTTTATTTATTTATTTGCCTTGGTGTTTTGCCTGGAACTGGAACTACAGACAGTTGTTAGCTGCCATGTGGGTGCTGGGAATCGAACCCAGGTCCTCTGGAAGAGCAAACGGTGCTCTTAACCGCTGAGCCATCTCTCCAGCCCCGGAAACAGTAGTTTTAACTTTTATACCTATTACTTTTCTGTTACTCCTTATCCAATACATTAATTTTCCATAATCTCTGAAGTAATAAAAAAAAAAACAAGAGCATTAGTTAGAATTAAATCCACTGCCATGGTAAACAGTTTAAACTAATATTGTATACCTCCTCAACCTCTGGAGCTGACTTTGTGTCCGTTCCTCACAGGTGATCATGGAAGTTCTGACAGGCTATAAAGTGGTGCTGGATGACCCTAGACATGTTCAGCTGGTAAGAACTGCTCACATGCCGGTACGTACTCATTTGCCGACATGTTATCTGATGGTGTTCCAAGAAATAAAATTTACCTTCTCCTCTTCCTAGCGTGACCTCCTCATGGACCTGATGGAGAAGAGAGGCCTCGATTCATGCCTCTCATTTCTAGATAGGAAGATACACCCCTGTCCTAGGAACTTCTCCGCAAAGCTCTTCTCTCTGGCCGGCCAGTGTGCATCATCTCGGGCCAAGTTAAGACCAACAATGGATGAAGTAAGATATATGCTTATTCAAAAACGAGGCATGGAAAATCCAAGTCAGATAAATTGTGGATCTAAGTAAATTCTTAATTAATGAGGCAAATTCAGCCTCCCATAGAGAATTCTAGCCTAATAGATAAACTTTCTATCTTAAAACAAACACCTTACACTGTTGCTACCCCTGTAGAATTCATTACTATCCTAAGTAGAACCAGATTACTATAAAAAATATTGCATATGGGCCAGCAAAACCACTTAGTAGGGGAAAACATAGTTGCCATACAAGCCTGGTGACCTGAGTTTGATTCCTGGAGCTCGGAGAAAGAGCAAATTGTCCCCCGACCTTAATATACTCTCCTCAGCACATCCTCACCACCATCACTAATAATAAACTTTAAAATATTTAAATCTAATGAGAAGCAGAAGAAGGGGATATTTTATTCAACACTCAATAAGTCATCTGACCCATTAAAAAGCATGCATTTGTTTTCAGGGTTTAAAATGTATTCATCAGTCATAGATGTCATCCATATATTTATAAGCCAATACTAATTCAATGCCTATTTCAGATGAGTATTTTGGGGTTTCATAGTGGTCAAGACTTGGTGGCTGTTCTCAAATTTGCTGAGCAAAAAAGTTAGATCAGTAGACAGGAAACTTTAATCCTGTAGACAGGTGTGATAACTGGGAAGGGATTAAAGAGAATAGAGAATAGAGTGAGGTCACCAGTGTATGGCAGCCGGGAGGTCCTGGCTGAAGGTCACAGCTTAGCTGTGATCTGGAGAATGGGTTTGGTGGGATGGAAGGATATCCTCAAAAGAGGCAATCTGCACTCCTGACTCAGAGGTCATCACCCTTAGCTTTAAGACTTTGGGCAGTCCAGCATCATGGAAGTGAGATGAGGTAAAGGAGAGCTGGTGTGGTTAGTACTTGAAAAGCTTCCAGGTGATAGAGAGGCCTTCATTCTGTCCTTGGAATTGGGATTTACCCAGGTCTTCTGTAGAGCTGTAGGAGAGCTAAACACAGAGCTGATCTAATCACAGTGTAAGAACACTGGCCTGGGATCCCGGGAAACATAGAAGAGGCCTGATGTTATTCTCGGCATAAAGTCCTGTCTCAGCAAGGATTCATGTTATAAAACAAAGTTCAGATCCAGGAGGCTGAGGGTATAGCATCAAAGCTTCGCCTTTCTAGAGAGTTGTACGAATTTTCTCTTCATCTTCGGCTTTCCCTATAAAGCCAAAATAATTCCATTGGAATTATTGGAATAATTTTATTGGAGATTAAATACATTAAAAATATACTCTATAAATGTTCAAGCTGTCTGCATTTTTAGAGGGAGAGGAAGAATGGATATGTTAGGTCATCGGTTTTCAAATCTGGCTGCATGTCCAAATTTTGCGTGGCGCTATTTAGATACCCTGGGTCCTACTCCATCCCTATCCCCTCCCCAATCCCCTGCCTTAAATGGCATTATCTTGGTTGGAGAGAATAGATCTGTATTTTTAGAAAGCTCTCCTTTTTGATCCCTGGCATTTGAGAACTAGAGGTCTTGACGACTCCAGAAGAATCCTGAACTTTTTGTATTTGAAAATGCACAAAGACTCATCTGGCATGGAGTGAGAGGGTGGCCAGTTCATGCCTGAGTTCAGGTGTCTATAATAGTCTATAGTTTCATTTACACCTTTCTTCAGGTCACTCAATGTGGCCCTTGAAATAAAGGAGCATCTCCGAATAGCTAATATCCTTTTAATTCAAAATTCTGGGTTTGCACTTACTGTATTTTTTATTTTACTTATTTAATTTCCTAATTAGAAAAATGAGAGAATGTTTTTTATTTTTACTAGGTAGAGAGGAAAATGTTAAAGGGAGTATCATTCAAGTTTTCCTGCACACTTTTTGTTTCCCTTTGCTAATCAGGTCCTGAACACTCTGGAGATGACGCAGCCTAGCTTATATTTTGCAGAAGACCCTCCCACATCTCTGAAGTCCTTCAAGTGTCCTTCCCCTCTGCTTTTGGATAACGTCCCAAGTATTCCAGTAGAAGATGATGAAAACCAGAATAATAACCCAGTGCCTCCCAAGGAAGCTTTGGGGACCGATAGAGAGACTCGGAAAATTCCTTTTGAATGCAGCCAGTCTGAGGTTACCTATCTGGGCTTGGACAGAAACACAGTGGGCAAGAGAAGTGAGGCTGCTTGCAATATGCCCAGCCCTTCCTCTGAAGGATGCTGGCCCCTAGAGCTTGCAGCAGCATCCCAGGATATAAGACCTACTGAGATCACTCTGGGCTCCTCTTGGGAAACGCCAAGCCATTCTTATGAGGACAAGCCAATGGAAAAGAGATGCCCCTCTGGACACTTCTACTGTGAGTACGAACAGTTCAAAAAGCAGTGAACACCAGAAGATAAAGAAAAACAAAAGCAAATGTCACTGAAAGCACCTGAGTGCAGAATGTCACCATGAAAGGCTATGATCTCATTCAGTAAGGCCGAGGAAACTACTGATGGTGAATTTGAGTAGTGTAGATAAGCAGCCACGCAGTTCTTTCCTTCCTTTTACAATGAATTCCCCAAACAGGATGACATAAAGAAATGTTTTATCAGGGTGATGGCCTACCAGCAAACCCAAGCTAAACTGTGAGCTGTTCACAATTATTCAAGATCCTGGAGTTTGAGAGACAGATCAAAGCAAAGAGAGGCAGAACCCTTACATTTCTCTATCATCATTCCACTGAGTTCTCACTGTTGGTAACTGAGAACCACGGGCATTTCAGAACCAGGCACATCCCTGCCCAGACTGCCTTCAGCAGCTCAATGCCAGTGACCAAGTCATCATCAGCCCCAAATTTGACACACTCCACTGTCACCTTGGGTCATATGTTCTCCCTGTGCACATTTGCTGTATCCTTTATAAAGTCCTAGCCTTCATGGCTGGCCTTTCCAACCATCACTTAGAGGTGATCTTTGTATTGTCACGACTCCTCCATTATTTTTTCACATGAGGTCGTTGCATGGCATAGCCTTTATAAAGCCCTAGTTTTTATGACCTGCCCCTTTCTTTTCCATCCTTATTAAGAGGTAGCCTTTTGTATTACCCCCTCCCCAACAAATCTGTTTCATGAGGTTTGTTGCATGGGTGACTTTGTGGAATTCCTTGGTTCCCCGACTACCACCACCACCACCACCACCAAAAAACTTACATTCAGTGCTTGACTTTCTACTAGGATTCTGTTGGTTTCCCTTGGTCATAGGAAATGTTGAAAGCATTGTGGGAAATGTCTAATTTATAAATATTAATGGATGCCTTTTCAAAGAATTGTCTTTTTTAAAAAACTGTGATTGGCAGTTACTGCCCTTTTGTTAGTCACTGGTTAACCTACATGTGAGTGAATTCTAAATATAAGCTGCAAGTCTGTATTTAAACTCTTAGGAGAGTTTCCCACATTAATCCAATTGTTATAAAAATTACGTTAAGGGGGCTGGAGAGATGGCTCAATGGTTAAGAACACTGACTGTTCTTCTGAAGGACCTGAGTTTGATTCCCAGCATCCACATGGCAGCAAACAACTGTCTGTAATTCCAAAATCTGACACCCTTACACAGTTCTACATGCAGGCAAAATACCAGTTCACATAAAATAAATAAATTACATTAAAAACTACAGTATTTTGTTGTTGTTGTTTTACTAACTCCAGACTTACTACACCCTCAATAGAATGTGAAATTTTTTAATAAAGTCATTTTTGAGTCCTGAAAAAAAAAAAAACTAATCACAAGAATCTGGATGACCTCTTATTTGGCCCTGTTCTGTGTCTTCCAGTGCAACCTTTCTTCCCGTTGCTCTCAGAAGCCCCTTTTGAACACCTACCTGTCTCAAGTGTGGGCTCTACAAAGCAGCACCCCTTACCCCGTCCCCCTCCGCCCTTCTACTCCCCTCGCAGGAAGCTTCTTCACCTTCCCCAGGCAGAAGGACTCACGGCATAATATCTCCTCAGCAGTTGAGCCTCACTCTGAATGATGTCAGTGAGTGACATCAGAGAATGACATCAGCGTGGTTTGCGGCACCCTCTCTGACTGAACTGTGAGATCCTCATTCCCAGTTATTGCTGTTACAAATGAGCCCAATGGTAGTGGCTTAGTGTGTTATTCCATGACTCTGGGGTTAGAAGGTTATGTGGTCCTCAGGAAGGCTCCAGGGAAGATTCTTTGCCTTGTCTCTTCCAACTCCGGAAGCCACCTGTGCTCCTGTTCTGCTCAGTTTGTAGTCTTGCCCTCAGTCATCAGGGTCACCAGTGTACATGTTCAGGCTGAGGACTGCCCCCTCCTCCTCTTCCTTCTCTCTCCTCCCTACCTCTTTCCCAAGGTCTTTCTCTTGACCTCTCTACTACTCAGGACCCCCTGTTTTTTTTCTTATAAAGAACTTAGTGATTGCATTGGGCCCATTTAAATGCTGATGGAAATTTTTTTTCCTCAGGATTTTTAAATTTAAACCACCCCCAGCACCTACTCTCATGGGATGTCAGATAGTAGCAGCTTTCTGGCTTTTGGGCATGGACTTCTTTGAAGGTCATTACTCCATTACACTTTCTGAGTTTTGGGGCTACCTGTTCAGGATTTAACATAGTAGCCTCCACAAAGCTGCTATTTCCATATACAGTAAGTTTAATTAAGCTATATTTACATATCCATTTAATAAAAAAATCAACCATATAAATAGTTCCTAATAAATTAGCGAAGTGTGCAGAATGACTTTTCATGGCAATGGATAGAAACATGGAAGAGACCATTTCCAGAGAACTTACAGAATCTGCCCTTCTGAGGATTAAGCCATACTTTCTTTGCACCCTGGGAGAGTCAGTATGGTTGGACTCATCAGAGTCATTTTGGAGTTGAGGTATTAGAACAACAACTTGGAGAAGGAGGTCATCAGAAATCAGAAGCAGGGCAGGTAAACAGAAAAAGTAAAAATCACGGACTTATTGTTCTCTGAAAAGGCAGGAGGTGTGGTTAAAATACACGAGAAACTTCTATTTGACAAGTTGAAAGCAGACCTCAGAAAATCAGCAGGAGGAGATCTTGCTCACTGGCTGGTGGGACCATACCTGGCAGCCCAGAGTACCCAGAGCTGGCTTCCCAACTGCATGCATATTAAGACTAGGAATTTTAACCCTTATGACTTGTCCTAGTTTGGCATTCTAACTTCCAAAGTATTGGGGATTGAACTCCGAGCCTGCACATGCTAGGCAAGCACTGTAACCACTGAGCTGCATCCTCTGTGCAAGCTAGGGATATAGATCAGGGGTATAGCACATTCCCAGCATGTAGAAGACTCTGTGTTCAATCCCTGTTATTACCTACTTGACCACAAAAAGCATCAGCATCTGACTTGTCTGTTACAGACCATTCTGAGACTGATTTAGCTTACCTCAGAGAAATATGTGAAGGCAGATTAGCTTAAAAGACACAATTAGCCTGCCATTGTGTGAAATTGACACAACTCACAATAGATCATTACAAATGGGCTATGTTACTAAAGTGACTCTGAATGACTTATTACTATGTCCATAGATTAGTGCATCTCTCAATCCTCAGAGAGGCTTCATCTTGCAATAGGTGGCCAGTAACAGAAATCTACAACTGGTGGACCTGCAGAGAACAGGACGTTGCAGAGTGCTCAGCCTTAAATGGAACATTTATATCAGAACCTTCCTCCCAAGCCCCAGGAATCACTGTGGCAGAGGCGATGCAGAGGTGGGGAATGATTGACTACAAGAAAACAGTGGTTTCTGCCCATAAGGCAATGGCCTATATGAACTCTCAGCAGTTGTGACAGCATGCACAAGCTGTGTACAAGCTATAGTCAGACAAAAATCCCATCATGGAGAGGAAGATGTGCATGAAGTTTTATCCCTATCTGAAGAAGTATTGGTTTCTGGGAGAGGAAGAGTCACTTTTAAGGATGTGACCTCTAGAAGGTCAACCAAGCTCAGGGCAGTCCTCAAGCCCAAAAGTATTTGAGCCACACAAATTGTACTCAATGAATTGAGATGGGGAAGAGAAAGATGGGTGGGTGGGAAAATGAGAGTACATCCAGGGGGAGTTGAGGGAAGGGGTATATATGATCAAATTACATTGTATGAAATTTCCAAAAATTAATAAAAATATCATCTTAAGAAAGAATTGACTATGTTCATCTGTTTTTGATTTCTCACCTAGTAACGGAGCTGCTGGATAGATTCATCAGCCATCCCTGAATAAGTTCAGAAAGGATGCGTGAAAGTCATCCAAGAGGCAAAAAACAGCAACTTGAAATATGGGAGAGTGGGCATTAGATGACAGGGCACCACTGAGGATATTTGTGACTAAGTGGTGGCTGATTTTGACAGAATCTTTTATAGATAGCATTAAGAATTGTGCTTGCAAATCTGTACTCCAAAGGGTTACTTGCAGCTAAGTGAAAAGATCTTTGGGGAAATAATATTTTCCAACATAGAGTATTCACCCCTAGACTTGTACTCCACTATCCATTCTCAGCTGACATACGTTTTTAACTTGCTGGGTTTAGTGAACTCTGAGCTGAAGTTATATCAGTAGGAAATAAAGCTTGTGACAGTACAGAAAAGCTGCGAGGTCATGCCATGCTTCTCTTCTGCAGGTAGTGATGGAATATGGAACAGTGCCAATAAGGCCACAGTGGCACATTAATTATAAAGAGAAAATGCAAGCTAAACTCCAGAGGAAAATAACCATCTCTAAGGAGTCCTGTCTGGAGGGATCATTTGTGGACATAATATGATCAAAACACTTCCTAGCTAAAAGATAAATGACTTCTAGTTTTAAAGAGTATAACACAGTCACAAATTATGTTGTCTTTTCTTTTTATTAATTTTTCCAATTTATTTTAAAACTATGCTGTTCCTATGCCAACTTAATGTGCCAGTGCTACTTTGTAACACTGGAACTTTGTAACAGCATAATTTGGAAGGGAAACATCTATGATGCCAACTGCATTATCAAGGCAAAGATGCCCTCAAGTGAGGAATGTAATTCAGAAATGCCATGTAAGTGGAACCAGTTTTCAAATAGCATGTTGAAGCAGGGAATCAATAAATGCTTTCTGGGTTATCCCACTACAGATGATAATTTCATGTCATTCCGAAAGTGGACAGCTACTTACAATGGGACTGCCAGGCTATCAGACACTGAATCGTGTCATATTTCTCTTTTATGACTTAAAAAAAAAGAGCTCCACCAACGTCAGCCCAGAGTAAATATTAATCTCTGACCTTTTATGGTTTCTATTTTATATACCCTTCAGAAAAAAATGTAAGACTGCAAATGGAAAATGAATATGAAGCCAGTGTGCCTGTTTATATTAATTCCCTGGTGACGGTACTGAGGCTGTTGATTGAGACAGAAGGCAGAGCAATCACTGACATTTTCATTATGCATTTGTCTAGCACTTTGAAGACAGGAAAATAATGTATGTGTTTCTTCATAGCCTATATTGGCTATTCAAATGCATTTCTCTAATAAGAAGTAATCACTGGATTTTAGAAGACCTCACTGGCATCTTTCTCTCCACCGCACATCCTAGCACTATCAATAATCATTTGAATGAACTAAATGTCACCATTCATTGTTTCACAATCAAAAGGTCTCATTGAGGACCCCAGATACCTTTCCTCTCTCTCTTATTCTAAATTTTCCGTTACCTGAGTTGAGGTTTGCATTTGTCTGCATTAGTGGTTGGCCTTTGAAGGAAACAGAACACCTTCTCAGTATTTCAAACAGGAAATACGATCTTGCCTGGGGATTAATGACTCCCAGAGCCATTTTTCACTTTGTGGATGAGAGAAAAAGCAAAGATCTAAGAACCTGGGACTGCTGTGTTGCTGAGAATCTGCTACTACTGCTACTTCCAGATATTTCTTCTGAGGAGGAAACAAGAATTGACCTGTTCTTTATGCTGCTCCAGTCACCATTAGGGATCATTTTAAAGCAGAGAAAAGGAAAGCATCTCTTTCCTTTCCATGTTCTTAAAGAGGACTTGGCTGACAGGTTCATGGAGCAAATAGAATTCTTTCCTAAACTACAAAAGAAAATAGTAACAGGAATAATCGGAGTTGTGGTGTCCTGCCCTGACCTCGGGTAAAGGCCATAGACTAATTCAATTATAATTAAAGGATTTATTGATTAGCTGCTAGCAGGGTGACAGTCTTAGAGTCGAATCTCAGGCATGTTGTGAAGAAGAGGTTTAGGAGAGGGTTTTTTTTTTTTGGCAAAAAAACCAAGAAGACATGTAATATTTCTGCAAGCAAGCAAAAACTGGTCTGTTCTGCCAGGTTATATGGTCAAGGTGACCCAATATAATACTTGTGTGTCCAAATAAGCAAGTTACAGAAACCAAAAAAGGCAGTTACCATGTAGGTAGTCACAACCATACATTTCTGGGTGGGGGATCATTGAGAACTTATCTTCCAGGCCTAGAGTCAGAGACAAATGGCTAGTGGGTACCAAGATGGATGGCTTGCATAAAATGGAGTTTCTTTAGCCACTACATTCTCCACTGGTTCTAGATCATATGAATTAAATCACTGATTCACATATATATGTATAGCCTGGAATCCAGAAGTAGACTCTCATCCTAGGGATGGAATGAACTTGCCAGTGAGAGTGAGGGCAAGTGGGCAAGGAAGAAGTGTTCCCTTCTTCTGTGTCCTTTGTATGGGCTGCCACCAGAGGCTGTGGCCCAGATTTAAGGGGGGGGGGTCTTCCCACGTCAAGTTATCCAGGTTTATGGTGGGTCTTCCCATCTGGAATGAAACAGTCAAGAAAGTCCCTCCCAGGTATATCAAACAGCTTGGTTTTAGTTAATTCCAGATGTGGCAAAGTTGACAGCCAAGAACAGCCGTCACATAGGCCAACAGATACATCCCACCTTTTAACTGTTAAGCATTTATTCTTGCTTGTCTACCATCTATTTAAACTGCCAGGAGCAGTAACAATATGAAGCAAACATACCTTGAATGAGGCAGAGGCTACCATTCTCTTATAACAGGTGACATGAGACTGGAGAGACGGCTCAGTGGATAAAATCTTTGCAAGCCTGAAGACTGGAGTTTAGATCCCAGAAGCCATAAAAATGCTCATAAGCCAGTCTGGCATGCTGGCCTCCCTATAATGCTACTGGGTGGCAAAGGCAGGAGAATCCTGGACAAGCTGTCAAACTACATTAGCAAATCAAATTGGGGGCTCCTTGGGTCATCAAGAGAGACACTAGGATCATCAATGGAGATGATGTCAACCTGACCTCTATATGCATGTGTAATCGTATACATACACCCATGTATGGGAACACACATACATGCACACATACCGCATATATACGTACAACAAATAAAAAAGAAGTGACATAAATTCTCATGCTGTAATTTCTATCTCTAGATGACATTAATCTTTTATTTTATTTTTAGTTATACCCTCCTTAAATTTCCTGAGAATAAATATCATCATCTGCTACATTTCTCATGTATGTAAGGGAGAAGGAAAAAGAAAAATAATTTATGGTTTTTTATGCAAAAATGGTTAATTTATGCAAATGGGTACAAGGAAAATCAAAAGGAAATATGTATAACTGGCTGCTATAGAACATCAGTACGTTGTCATAGGATGAAATTTATGTTTTCAGCATGTTTCTTTCCCCATCCTTCCATGCTCCGTGGATGGCAAATCAATATTGCATGAATCGGCATTCTCTAGAGGAGCAAAACCAATGGACCATCTGCAGATAAAGAAGAGGACACTTGGGCTGGAGAGATGGCTCAGCAGTGAAGAGCACTGACTGTCCTTCCGGAGGACCTGAGTTCAATTCCCAGCATCCACATGGCAGCTAACAACTGTCTGTAATTCCAAGATCTGACACCGTTACACAGTTATACATGCAAACACCAATTCACGTAAAATAAAAATAAATTTTTTTTTCAAAAAAAAGATGAGAACACTTTTAGAAATAGGCTTCTGTGATTAGGAAAACTAAGAAGTCCCATTATTTGCATCTGCAAAGTGAGAAGGAGAAGAGCCAGTGGAGTAATTCAGTCTGGAGTCTGAGAAGGGGTGGAATACAGCACTCTGAAGGTTCAAGAGGTAAAAATGCTCTGGTCACCTGAAGGCAGGAGTGGTGGCTGGTTGTCCCCTGAGGAGAGACAGTGACTTGCTCCTCCTCTTCCTTTACTTCTGTTCTAGCGGGCGCTCGACTTGATGGTCATCTGCATTAATGAAATGAACCTTCTTTTCTCAGTGTTCTCCTTCAGTTTCAGCATCTTCCAGGAACTCTCTCACAGGCATCCCTATCCAGCCCACACAAGATTAACCCTCACAGTCATTTTTCTCCCCTGGTAAAAGGCACTGAGCTTTCCTTCCAGAAGGTCTGGGTCCTTTGTGTGGTACTACAAGCTTTTTAAAATTTAATTTCTGTCTTAGACAGGGTTTCTATTGCTGAGACAAAACACCATGACCAAAAGCAAGTTGGGGAGGAAAGAGTTTATCCAGATTACACTTCCACACTGTTGTTCATCACTGAAGAAAGGTCAAAGACAGAAAATCTAGTAAGGGAGGAACCTGGAGGCAGGAGCTGATGCAGAGACCACAAAGGGATGCTGCTTACTGGCTTTCTTCCCATGGCTTGCTCAGCCTTTCTGCAGAACCCAGGACCACCAGCCCAGGGATGGCACCACTTCCAATGGTCTGGGCACTCCCCCATTAATTGCTAATTGAGAAAATGTCTTATAGTTGCCTCTCTGAGAGGCATTTATTCAACCGAAGTTCCGTTCTCTCTGATGACTCTAGCTTGTGTCAAGCTGACAGACAAAACCAGCCATGTCAGATGATGTCTCAGTTACTTTTCTTTTTTTTTCTTCCTTCTTTATTTTGTATTTATCAAAAAAAACACAGTAAAAAGAATTTAAAATGTGGAAGAGTTAACAATAACTATACAGAGGATAAGAATGATAGGCATGGCTTATCAAGGGAAGAAATACAAATAAGATTGCTACACCTATATTTTCTTTGTGTTCATCTTTCCCTCTGAATTTTTTTTTT
>PVIH01028500.1:0-15073 GCA_004025045.1 Sigmodon hispidus | reverse complement strand
CCTCGCTCAGGAGGATATTCTCCAAATCCATCCATTTGCCTGCAAATTTTAGGATATCATTTTTTCTTACTGCTGAGTAGTATTCCATTGTGTAGATGTACCACAGTTTGTTAATCCATTCTTCAGTTGAGGGACATCTAGGTTGTTTCCAGGTTCTTGCTATTACAAATAATGCTGCTATGAACATAGTTGAGCTAATTTGGAGTGTGAATGTGCCTCTTTAGGGTATACACCCAGAAGTGGTATTGCTGGGTCCTTGGGGAGATTGATTCTCAATTTTCTGAGAAACTGCCATACTGCATTCCAAAGTGGCTGAACAAGCTTACACTCCCACCAACAATGGAGTAGTGTTCCCCTTGATCCACATCCTCTCCAACATAGGCTGTCATCTGTGCCTTTTATCTTAGCCAACCTAACAGGTGTTAGGTGATATCTCAAAGTTGTTTTGATTTGCATTTCTCTGATGGCTAAAGATGATGAGCACTTTTTCAGGTGCCTTTCAGCCATTTGTAATTCCTCTGCTGAGAATTCCCTTTTTAGATCTGTACCCCATTTTTTGATTGGGTTATTCAAGGTTTTGGGCTCTAGATTTTTGAGTTCTTTATATATCTTAGAGATCAGTCCTCTATCACTTGTAGGGTTGGTGAAAATCTTTTCCCATTCTGTAGGCTGTTGTTTTGTCCTATTCACAGTGTCCTTGGCCTTACAGAAGCTTCTTAGCTTCAGGAGATCCCACTTATTTATTGTTGGTCTTAGTGTCTGTGCCACTGGTGTTATATTTAGGAAGTGGCCGCCTGTTCCAATTTGTAGAAGTGTATTTCCCACTTTCTTTTCTATCAAGTTTAAAGTGGCTGGGTTTAAGTTGAGGTCTTTGATCCACTTGGATTTGAGTTTTGTGCAGGGTGACAGGCTCGGATCTTTTTACATTTTTCTGCACACTTCCATCCAGCTCTGCCAACACCATTTGTTAAATATACTATCTTTTTTCCATTGAATGTTTTGGGTCTCTTTGTCAAAGATCAGGTGTTCATAGGTTTTTGGGTTAATGTCTGGATCCTAAATTCTATTCCATTAATCCACAGGTCTGTTTTTATGCCAGTACCAGGCTGTTTTTATTACTATAGCTTTATAGTATAACTTGAAGTCAGGGATGGTGATACCTCCTGAGGTCCTTTTGTTGAGTAAAATTGTTTTGGCAATCCTGGCTTTCCTGTTATTCCAAATGAAATTGAATATTGTTCTTTCAAGGTCCAAAAAATATTGTGTTGGGATTTTGATAGGCAGTGCATTGAATCTGTAGATTGCCTTTGGTAGAATTGCCATTTTTACTATGTTGATCCTACCTATCCAGGAACATGGAAGAGCTTTCCATTTTCTGATATCCTCTTATTTCTTTCTTCAGTGATTAAAAATTTTTGTCAAATAGGTCTGTTACTTCTTACACAAAGAAAAATTTTAACGCAAGATAACATTTCTATATTCTAACTTAGTAAAACATTAAATAATTTAATAATCAATATAGATGGTATTGCAATAGAACTGAAATAGTTATGTATTGCCTATGGCCACATAAATTGGATAAAATACTTGTATAACTCAAACTCAGTTTTATATATTAGGAATCTTTAAATGTTCTTATTCTTTAATTGATTAATTCAGGTTTTAATTTATTTTACATTTAATGTGTGTGTTCCTGTATGCAATGTCACATGTGTGTAAGTCCAAGACAACCTGTGAGAGCTGGTTCTCTCTGCCATGCAGGTTCCTTAGCTTGGAGGTAAGTGTCTTTACCCAGCTGAGCTATCTTGCCAGATACATTGATTCTATACCTAAAAATTCTATTCTTAGAAAATAATTCTAAAGTCAGAAAAACGATTTCCATCGTTATACATTGGAATGCTGTTTTCACATTGATTTGGAAATAAGCCCACTTCTTCCTCCCCAAGACAGAGAAGAGGCTATGCCATGTGTGCTTGGCAATCCTAGAGGACTTCCTGCCAATTGTAAGGTTCAATGACAGCATGGAAGAAGAAGTCTTATAGTGAAGAAAAAAAACAAGCAAAAGTATGAACATTGTAATTTTCTATTATCTCTTACTACAACAATGAGAAATAAAAATGTGTGTGTGTGTGTGTGTGTGTGTGTGTGTGTGTGTGTGTGTGTGGACTTGAGTCATAGGAATGCGTTCATGTGGACTGTGTATGGAGGCCAGGGGACAACCTTGGTATCATATCTCAGGTGTCACCCACATTTCATTTCTGAGGCAATGTCTTTTACTGTCCTGTAGCTCCCCAATTTGGATACCAATATGCCTCAGAGATCTTCCTGTTTCCACCTCTCTTGTAGTGAGATTACAACTTGCCATGTTGGTTTATATCTTCCAAAAGTTGCATGCCTCCCTCAGGCCTCCTAGAAGGATAGAGTCCTATGCTGTCAGATCATGTAAGCTCATAAGTAAGTTGCCAAGGTTTTCCTGTTAGGGTTAGACAGGTGAGAGGGGAAGAAAACAGGGTGTGGACAAAGCTCCTATGAGTAGACTCCACCCATGAAGACCCCAGTTTACACAACAACTGAGTTGCTTTGGAGTCTGGTCTCTGGCAAAGTCCAGTGACTCAGCCTTGATTCTGACCTCAGTCTCTCAGATATGAAGAACTGAAGCAAGTGGGTGGTCAAACTCATAGGTAGGGAGGGGGACTCTGTGGCTGAGCCTGCATCAAACCTGAAGACAGGCAAGGGATAGACTCTTGTCCCCAAGGGAGCTCGTGAGTCTGCATAACTTTACCACATGTGGGACGCTGAAGGGGTAAAGAAATCTTTTTTTTTTTTTTTTTTGAGAAAAAAATTTGCTATGTGGGTCAAGGTTTTATTCTTCTTGATCCTTTTCTGGAAGGTCAAAGTAGCTGAATATTCTTTCTCTTTTTCTTTCTTTTTTTTCATTATTATTATTAACAAAGAAGTCACACTTTCTAACCTTGTATATCCTTATTCAAGGTCCCTTCCCCTTCCCACCACATCAGGTCATTCTTTCTTCTCCACAAATCCCCAACCCCTCCCTGGGCAGGCTGACTCTTTGGATCCCACTCCCCCTAGAGGAACACCAGACTCACTCTTGAGGGAGCGGGGAGAAAGTTGGATCTGCCAGGAGTGGAGGCTGAACTAAGCAATATTGGGGCAGTGGGACCATGGGGCTGCCTGCTGCCTGCCCAGGGAGGGGATGGGGATGTGTGGAGAAGAAAAAAGAATCTTAAACACAGAACAACAGACTGGAAGTGAGTCTCCAGCACAGCTTGAATGTCTTTGCTGTTGTCTGGACTTCAACAGTTGCCCCAACTGGTGAGGTTTTTACCCTGATTGAATGCTATTGTTTATTCCACATTCACATCCAGCTTCTCATTATTTATGGATTTTAATCATGCCCTTGAGAACACTGCACATCAAAAGCCCATGAACCCAGTTTGTGTGTTTCTTGGGTAAACCCCACCCCTAACCACCCCCAGTGCTTTACATTCCTTTGAATTCTTACACTGAACCAAATTTTCCCTTCATGAGAATCTGGTCTGAACTTGGAGAGATCCTTCAGCATCAATGTGCCCTGACTTGAGTAATTTCTTTCCTCTTCCTGCTTCTCCTGTCTTCCTGGCTCAGTGGTGACACCATCTGAAGCTGAAGCCTCATGAAATGGTAGAAGTGAGTGCTCCCCCTTCTCCCTCTGAAGGCTCCAGGCAGAGAGGAAGATTCTTTGAAGATGGTAGGATAGAGGTAAACACTGGCCAGACCTGCAGGCCGGGAACAGGATGGTGGAACTTGGGCGAACACGTACTGAGAGGCAAGAAAGGCTTTTTCGGGGAAGAGTGAGTGGAACCATTTGGAGTTAGTCCAAGGATTTATTTGTATTCACTCAATTTTCTGGAGATATGGAGCATGGTATAAGAAATGGGATTTATCTTGAATGACTCCCTAGGAGAAAAGTGGGTCACTTGGGGGGACTCTACAGGGTTTCTCTCCTCAGACCTACAAAGAGCACTCTGGCCACAGGAAACCTTGAACTTGCTTTCAGAGTTATGGAAGTAACAGTGAACTTCATGCTGCATACACAGGGCCCCTGCATTCATTCTCTAATATAACCACTTACAAACAGCGATCATCTCTTGGCTCCAATGTGTTATCTCTACTCCACAGATAAGGAAACTGAGGCTGACAGAAGTTATAAGACTTGCCTAAGGTCATGAAACTGGGTAAAGACTTGATGGCAGGACCTGAACTGGCAACCACAGCACCTCAAGGCTCAAGGTTTGAATTAGCTACTAGGCAGTACTTTCTTCCTGAGGGGCTGAGTGGAAGTCAGACATGCCCCAGGGAGCATCATGGAAGCTATCCATGGGCAAGCTAAGGGTTTCAGCAGAGCAAAGAGGGATGCAGCTTACCCGGTGACCCAGAAGATGATGTCATGGAGCATGCCTTCCTGGACCTGGAAAATAATGGAGGGGGTTGGTCTAGTTGGGCAGTATAGTTGCTAAGTGCTGCCTAGATAAACGCAGAAATGTGCTGGGAGGGCAGAATCAACTCAGTTTTGGATGATTCCTTGTGATCTGAGAACTCCTTTCTCTTCTTGGATCAGGAGCCTCATACTCCAGAAACTGGATGGCAATCTCTGTTTCAGACCAGCAATGGAAATCTAGAGGTGTTCTGTGATTCTTTTCAAGTTACACAACTTCTCAGAATCCCATCTGTTTTCTAAGGCCATCCTAAATATTTTAACCTTTTTCCAAGAGAAAAAAAAAGAGGAGTCAAAGGAGCTTTTTAAAAGAAAAAGTTTTAGTGTGTGTGTGTGTGAGAGAGAGAGAGAGAGAGAGAGAAAGAGAGAGAGAGAGAGAGAGGAGAGAGAGAGAGAGAGAGAGGAGAGAGGAGAGAGAGAGAGGGAGAGAACACCATATGCATGCAGGTGCCTGTGGAAGCCGGAAGAGGAAATGGATCCCCTACAGCCGAGGTTATGGTGATTGTGAGCCACCTGGCTTGGGTAATGGGAGCTGAACTAGAGTTCCCTGGAAGAGCTTTCTCTCTAGTTCCCAAAGGAGTCTGTTACCAGAATATACTCAGACACATCAGTGGCCTCTGAAGTCCAGAGGAAGGGAGGTGGATACATAGGAATAAATGAAAAAAACTATAGGAGGATTCACCATGGAAACCAAAAGCAGGTCTGTTTTGAGGGAACACCCTTTTGAGAGGCCAAGGGAGGGAACAGTAGGGTTTGATGTAGCTAGAAGATACAGGGAGAAGATGATGGAGAGCAGAGACACTGAGGAAACACCAAAGTCACCAGGGAAGCAGGAGTGGAGCTCAACTGTTAGTATATGATGTCAATAACACAGGACAGATGGCTAAGACACGCCCTAAAGGAAGCAAGAGATCACCCAAACTGGACACACCCTCGTTAAAATAGGTAATGATGCCTTTTAAAATGGCACTTCAGGAAAGAAAATGAATTGCAGAGTCAATCAAGCAGATGGCCACATTCTGGGTTCAGTGGGCGTGTATCCATATCCCTGCTCTGCTCAGGGGTCCCATTCCATTCTTTGATAGAGCCAGGTCGAACCAATTCCAGAGAATCAACCTGCACCAGTCCCTTCCTTCCCTGTGCTTTTGGTTGCATCCCATGAGCTTGGATGAGTAATATACATGAGTCCTATTCTGAATATTCTAATTATTACTTAAAGTGCTATTATTGGAACATCGCAGACCTTTTTATAGAAATAGCCAAGGAACAATTGCAATCAGTCCCCTAGCCCAGAAGAGGGTGTTTGAAGAGTCATTGATTTTTCTGTTTTGTGAGACGTTTAACAACCTCAGCACGGGGAGCAGTACTTTGTTCCTTGTAGCTTTTCCTGTAGTACTGTGCATTCTCTGCGGTACCGTGGCCTCACATATACTAAACAAGTGTTGTCCCATTGAGCATAGCTCCAGCCTATATGTACTTCTTAAAACATCTCTAAATAAGCAATTGCAGCCAGGATCTCTAGCCATTGGTGACGTTCAGAAATGTGCTGAGTGAGCAGTTGACTCTGATGTTTTTGGGTGACTTCACTGAGCTGCTAAGCCTATGTCCTGTAGACTTTCACAGTAAACGAACGATAGTATTCTTCATTTCCATGGGCACCCTGCCAGGCTCATGTTCCCCACCCACCCCCACTGCCTCTAATGTTGCATGAGTTGGAGATGTAAGGAAAGCATCAGCCTCCTGCAAAGGACCTAAGGCACACAAAAGAGATGTATGGTGACAAATGATAGATCTGGGCTCAAAATCATGACTGTAACTTATCAGGCCAGCAGCCATCATCAGGTCCACTAAGTTTCCTGGGATTTCTTGTCTATTGACCAAGAATAATAAAGGGTCATCTACCTAAATTCCTGTGAGAATGAAATGAAAACATATACATGATATATTTGGCAATGAGACACAGTGAGTGAGCATGACTGTATTTTTAAAAAATTAAAATTTCTTTTGATTAAAGAAATTAAAAGTTCACTCAAGGTCAAAATAAGATCTAGAAGTTTCCAGAAGGCTCTAAAATCTGAGGAGATCCAGTGAGATTGGTTAGTAGGGGGAAGAGGCCAAAGCTCTGAAGGCAAGAGATATTAGATGGGTAAACAAGAGAGCTGCCCAATGGGCTCCCAGCCTGGCTCAGAAATGCCTCCAGTTCACAGAAGGCTGTCCTGGGTTTGGGAGAGAAAAGCACGTCTGAGGACTCAAGAGGCCACAGCTAGGCCCAATGGTAGAAGTACAGAGGCCAAGGGCTAGCACAGTGTGAGGAGACAGTCTTCCTTGTGAAAGACAGGAGGGCCCCTCAGGGAAGCCAGGCCAGGGATGGGGAAGGTGTGCACATCCTTGGTCTGCAGTTCAGTTCCTGGAACAGCTTCTGCAGTTTTAATCAACTCACCTCATGCAAAATTGTCGGGATGTGTTTTTTACTTTTTTTCAGGTGGGTTTATAAATTCACAAACTTTTATCTTTTTTATGGCAGGCAATGATATTAGGAAGCTAATTAGCTACAGAGCTAATTTTCATGTCAGAGTGAAATTACAGGTTTCACGACATAGAGCAACATTCTCTTTCTGTCCCTCTCCATCCTCCATGGCTGCCCCACCCTGCTTCCCTCTCTCCCCTCTACTGTCTGGTCACAAAGGTCAGTAGAGATGGGTGTGGGTTGTGGGGTCCCTTTCTCTTTGGTGTCAGGCATATTTGCATCTGCAAACAGCCTTAATTGACTAGAGTTTCCATTGCTCTCCCTTTTTCCTCTGTTTTTAAATGCAAATGTTAATGTTTGGTTAGCGTGAGCTCAGAATTAAGCCTCTGCTACCTGTGGCTGCCTCCTTCCCTGGGTTCTAAATAAGCACAGGTGGAGTGTCGAGACCTGCTGAGAGCCTGTAAATCCTGCAAGGCTGCAGTCCAGCTAATTGCCAATCATGCTGAGAGGGTTGGGCAGAGCCTTGTCTCACTTACCAGCTCTCTGGAAGCCCTGTTACCTACCGGCCAAGAAGGAGAGCAAATGAGTGTGCTGGGAGCCCAGGGGCAGACTGAGACAAGGCTGCTGTTTGGAATTTGGCTCTGGACTTTCTTTTGTCATCAAAATGTTGTGCAATTGGTTTAAGGTCATCAGAAGTCACTGGGTTTGGATAGCAGGATTTGGAATCACTTAGGTCAACCCCTCGATAGTTTGTTATCTGACCTCTGTTTGAGAGTTGGGGGCTGGCGGGAAGAGGGGCTGAATTGCAGGCTGTTTCTGTGGCAGACAGTTCTAGCTGTCACAGGAGGTATGTTTAACATTTAAGTCCAAATTAACTTCCTATTTTCTGGCCTTTGGTTTCAGTTTTAGAACATGATTGGTTCCCACTGCTACATGATGACTGTATTAGTTTTCATGATGCTGTGACAGATTACCAGACAAAAATAAGGTAGAGGTTGTGGGGTGATACGGATGGAGATAAGCATATAGACATAGAGATGGGGCTCACTTTGACTCACATTTGAGGATGTGCTTGAGGGGAGGGGATGATAGCACAATGCAAGAGGGGTTTTAGCTGTGGAGGCAGCAATGTGAAGTCTCTGGTCACACTGTATCTGCAGTCAGGAAACTGAGGAGGCGGGGGAGTAATGTTGGTGCTCCACCCACTTTCTTCTTAGGATTTTTCCAGAATCCTAGTCTATGAGGTGGTGCCATAGACAGAGTCTTTTCTCCTCAGTTAAACTTTTCTGGAAAACTCCTCACAACATGACCAATGGTGACTATATCCAGTCAACCATCACAATAACTCTTCAGAAGTTAACTTGGAAGCAGCTCTTACAGAAGCCAATGCCTCGCCCCTTACATGCCAGCTTCTTCACATTGGTTACATCTAATCATTTACTTTGCTTGTAAATTCTTATTGCATCTATAAAACAAGGATGTGTAATTGAGTTGTGGATTATTGGATATTGGATTATTAACCCAATAATACTGACTAGCATGGAGTAAATGGAGCTAATTCCTGTCACACATGCACCACCACTCAGCCTATTACAGCCCAAAGTTCTCCCTTTAAGAGATGCTCTGTGAGCCATGTGGAACTCTTAGTCAGGAACATTGAACCCTTTGTTTAGTGACATGAGAAGTGTGTTATTCAAAAGCACACTGAGCTCTACTCAGTCATGGAATGTTGAAGAGGAAGACATGTTTTAAAATGTGAGTTAGGTGCTCAGGAGTCTTCCAGGGCAGAATTTCCAGAAACCTGGTTCCTCCCATGCCTTTGATGGGGAGTAAAGGCAAATCTAAAATCTGTTGGTGGTCCTAAATCAGTCCTCAGGGACTAGAGAAGGGACATCTGAAGTGAGCTACCATGTAGAAGTGTGTGTAGCTGGAAAAGAGACATGGCAGGAGGGAAGCTAAGGCTCAGAACACTGCCTGTTTTCCTCTGGGTTCTGCTCACGTCGTCCCTCCATAAAAAGTGGCATTTGTGGGAGAGACAGGAGATGCCATCTGCTGCTGTGCCCCTTTGCTTCTGTTTCTCTTCCAAAGACTCACTCAATTATACTGCGTTTGGACTTTGACTGTGTTAAATTTTATCAGTTCCAGAAAAGCTACACAAGGGTCTAGCCCTCCTAAATGTCTTAACAGCAAAGATATTTCTCTTAGAGTCCTATATGAACACAACTGTATTTTCAGGCAAGAAATGTGATCAACTCCAAAATTACCTAAGTGCTATACATCAAATAGTAAAAATATGAGGGATACATGCTCCACAAGACTAGGTTCTACACACTCACACACACACACAGACACACACACATTAATATTTATACAAATATTCTGAGATTCTAGGATAGAAATGTATTGCTCTTCTAGTTTAAAAAAGGTCAAATTTTAATTTGAAAAGTTTTTTGGCTTGTGTATAGGTGTGAGATGTATATGTGTGTGTTTATGTTTTCTTCTGTGTGAAGACTCACATGTATGTATGTGCATGTATACATGTGTGCATGATAAGATAGAGTCACATTAATTCTGTCTATGATTTACTTGCTATTACCATCTACACATTCCTACTGCTAGAATGGATCCCTTCTGACATGACTGACTAGTAGTAACAAAAGCATTTTAATCACTATTCAAAAAGATCATTCCAAAATCAAATATGCAATATACAACATGCATGTATGTTTCATGTCTGTAGACACACACGCACACACACACATCACATATATATTCAAGAACAAAAAAATACTTAGCCCTAAAAACAACTTTGACACTAGGATTTTAGAAGCTGAGTCAAGTGTGGTGCCCTTGTCTGAAATGCCCACACTCAAGAAACTGAGACAAGATGATTGCTGACTTCAAGGCCAGCCTGATCTACATAGTGAGTTCTAGGTGTTTCCTCAAGGTGAACTATGTTATAAAGCAGAACTATGTTATAAAGCATTTGCTTTTTGTTATTGTTTCCAGACTTCAATGTACATTCCACCTGCAGTCTTGATCTTAATATCCTTTACTGACTTTCGTAGGTAGGAAACTTAAACTCTGTAGCCTATTTTCTATAGGCAAGAACATGCTGTGCTAAGATAAATTTTTTGGAATTGTGATGTTGTAAATTGGTCAGACATAGATGGTAAGAAAACAGAAAAATAGAATTATATACAGGGAGGAAAAGTCACTTGATGTGGGCTGTCTTTCTGTACACTGTGATTATGCTTTATTGCCATTTGTTAATAAAGAAACTGTTTTGGCCTATGGTAAGGCAGCGAAGAGGCAGGCAGGAAATCCAAGCAGAGATAAAGAGAGGAAAGGCAGAGTGAAAGAGAGGCTGTAGGCTGCTGTTGCCCACCCAGAAAGCAAGACACAGGTAAAGGGACACAGGCAAAGTCAAGGAGCCTGAGTGGAAGAGATTTTTCTGAACTTCGGCCCAGACAGGTCAGAAAAACTTCTGGCTACAGTCACCTTTATGTGTTTTTCTTACCTCTTAGCTTTATGGAGCATACAGCTCAATGAATTCATACAAACACCTGTGAAGTACATTAAAATCACTTTTAGTTGTGGATTAGCAATGGATGTATTAGACTTGAACTCAAGGCTTATCACCAGTTCCACACTATTTTCTTCTTTCTCATGCACTGAAGCCCTAGAAGTTAGAAGTTCTAGGCTACATTTGGAAATGAATTTTGTCTTCAATCCCAAAATCTCATCGTGGACTAGAATTTGTATGAATTTGTATAGACAGAACAAGTTCCTGAAGATGGACAGGTGAGAGAAGCACAGAGCATAGACATTTCTTGTCTTCAAGAGATTCCTGGTCTGAAGAATCAAAGAGACTCACATATCACAACCTGTGGCTCTTCTAGTCTGTCTTATGCTGCTCCATAGAGAATGTCATAGACTGCATAATATATAATGAATGCAAATGTGTTTGGATTAATGGTTCTGAAAGCTGGGAAGTTGAAAATGACATGAGTTATATCTGGTTCTGATGAGGGCCTTCCTGCTGCTTCACAATGTGGACAAAGGACAAATCACCTCCTGATTATGAAAACTCTCTTTTCATCATGTGATCAGCCTGATTCCACAGCTATGTCTTAAAGGGGCTACCTCACATCATAGTACAGTGGATGAAGTTCTTGAATGTAAACTTTGGGGGATGCAGTCACATTATCATAACAAAAAGTACAAAATAAGAGAAGCATGGACATAGTGTGAACTAGGATTTCTGAGGCAAGTGATTCCAGAGAGAAACAGGAGGACTAGGTGGTTCCTGGAGGAGGTAAAACCGCCAGGTGTGGAGACTGAAAGAGTCTGAGTCGAGAGTAAAGACTTGTGTGTAGTATGTTGAAACTATGGAGAGTTGAACCTATAAGGACTGAGGGACACGGGAGCAGCTATGCAACACCAAAGTGGGAATGCAAGTCTCCACTTTCTCTTGTATGTTTTGAACTTTAAAATATTTCTTTAAAATATCTCATATAAAAAAATATATAAATCTAATACTTTGCAAACCAATTAAAAATATACATTAAAAAGGAGAATCAGAAGGAAAATGCCCTAAATGTTTGAATAATTCTGTTTTGAAAATGCAAGAGTTATTAAAAATTCTAGTGCTGGGTGAGATATACCTCCTTATGAGTAAGTTGGGAAAGCCTACGTCCCCCAGGTGATGGAGGCTCTTGTCATTCCTTTTAGCTGCCCACAGAACTAGTTAATATGCCTTTTTGTTGGCAATACTGTACATCTTTAGTGCAAGACAAAGAAATTAATCTGAAACGGAGATATAAAACTCATCTTTGAATGCTAACTGCTGTTTAATAGTCCTAAAAGGTACTATACAAGCTGCTGGAAAAAGAAGGGCATTAATTAACTTATCCAGCTAAGAACCCTATGAATTACAATGTCAACCTCCTGGGTAAGATGTACCCATTGGTGTAACAGTGGCACAGTTGTTATGGAGGTAACCAACCAGTCTCTGTTTGGATCTGAGGTCCTTTCCATTGGAAGAAATGCATTCCTAGTACTGTAAGCCCAGTTCCCCCACCATCAAAAAGAGGACTACGGAAATCCTAAGCTCTAAGGGGGACCTTACTATCATTGCATGACTAAAGTGACATGGTCAAATTGCCTTCTTAATGTTCATGTTTATACCAGGAGACAAATGTTACTCTCAGCCTTAATCAGAAAGATGAGATGGGGGAGAGCAGGGTTACTAATGAGAACAACCAATTCTGCACATTATACAGATGGGTGAAATTGTCAAAAAAATGAATAAAGATTATAATAAAAAAGTATCTTGCTTTTCTGTGCGTGTTGTCATACCCCAAAGGCAAAGAGCTAAAAGCAGAGAGGACCAAGCTCAAATTAAAAAATAAACCATCCTCTCCAATCATGTCAAAAAAAGAGAAATACATTTGGCAGCTTTGAACTTTTTTATTTTTAATTTTTTTATGGACTCTGTCAGAGGCCTCTTTCTAGAAAGGTTGTGAACAAATAGCTTTGTTTCAGGATGCTGTGAGGTGGTGGCATCTGCTAGGAGTCACCAGAACCAGCTCATCATTTATTTCCATTGTGTTCGCCAACAAGCCAAATTGAGCCATGCATGCTGTGTAGTGGTAGATGGTCCATCCTGACAGAAAATGAGAGCAATTGAAATTAAAAACTATCAATCAAAGGCACCCTGAAAGGCTAAAACCAAGCCTGATGTATCAGTAGTCACAGTTCACCAAGGAAAAATAACTAAATGAACTCAGTGAAATGCAGGCCTCAAAGGCAACAGGCAGAAATAAGTTGCATTTCTCTACACAAGTCGCAACCATCTTAAGAGGAAATTTCTGTGACTTCAATCTAAGAGGTTTCCCAAAGGCTCATATGTTGGAAGACTGGTGACTTTTAGGGAAATGACTGACTCTTATGAGATCTCATTTAATTAATTGATCAATCCTTTTTTTAGATTCCTAACGTGATTTTATTAAGTAGTATGGCTTAGTGATGTGGGATATCTTTCTATATGCTGTGAATTATCATTGGATAATAAAGGAATTGTTTTGGTGTATGGCAAGCCAGCTTATAGGTAGGCAGAAAATCTAAACATAGATAAAGGGGAAGAAGGGTGGAGTCAAGAGAGATGCATCCAGCTGCCCAAGAGAAAAGATGTAGTGTAGTACAGTTAAGCCATGAGCCACATGTCAAGACAGATTAATAGAGATGGGTTGAGTTAAAATGTGAGAGCTAGCTAGTGATAAGCCTGAGCTATAGGTTGAGCATTTCGTAATTAATATAAGCCTTTGTGTGATGATCTGGGACTGCTGATCTGGATCTCAGAGCTAGTCTAGGCCAGAAACTTCTTACTACAGTGTAGTTGAGGAATGAGCATCAATAGAGACATGCCCAAGAAAGATACAAATTGTCTCCATTTCTTCCCTCTCTCATACCCTCTTCCTTGATGATGGTTCTGACTCACCTCAAGCTTAGAAGCAATGGTCTGGAAACTCTGAAACTGTGAGACAAAACCAATATTTTCTTCTCTGAATTGTTTCTCACAAGCATTTGTCACAATGATGAAGAGCCTAACATGGAAATTAAGGAGACATTCCTATTTATAATGACATATTCACTGAAAAGTATGTAACTTTGGCAAGAAAAAATAAAGATAGAAATTAATATAAAGTTAATATAAAGTTATCTAATATTCATGGCTCAAAATACTTTAAAATCATTTAAAACGTCCATATTACTCATGATAATCTATCTACAGATTCAGTCAAATCTTCAGTAAACTCCCAAATGCTTTTATGTAGAGATGGAGAAGATAATTCTAAAATGCCTATGGAGCCACAAAACATCTGAAATAACCAAACCAGTCTTGGCAGATTGATCAAAGCTAGAGGTATCTTAGTTCCTGATTTCAAAATATACTACACTGGAAGCAATAAATAAAGCACTACATCACTGGTATACAATTAGATGGCTACAAAAATTAACAGAATAGTGAACCCAGAAATAAACCTGCTTAGGGATGATTAACTTATCTCTGACAAAGGTGACAATATCACAAAATGGAGAAAATGTCGTCTGCTGGAAAACCAGCATCCACTAGAAAAAAATAGAAATTACATCTTTAGTTTGCACAATAATCAACTCAAAATGGATTAAAGATTTTAATAAAATACCCAAGTCTCTAAAACCCCTTGAAGAAAGACCAAGGAAAAAAGCTAGATGACAAAGTGGAGACAATGATTCCTTGTATCACAAACATTAGCAACTTACAAACCTGGGCAGCTTGATGAGATCACCCTGAAAGGCTTCTCCATCACAAGGTAAACCACAAGGCAGAAAGACAACTTTTAAAAGGAGAAAAAGACATGTGTAAGCCACATATCTGAGGAGATTTATGTTCCGAATAAGTAGGAACCCCTATAGCCCAGTGGTTAAGACCATAATCACTCTATTTAAAAATGTGGAAAGACCTGACATAGATTCATTTGAAGTCTTCAGCCAGTCATTAGAGAAACACACCAAAAACACAATGATACAAGACATTCCAAGGGTGGTTTTGTTGACTATCAAAGGGTAATGGTGCTGGCAAGGGTGTGGAGAAACAGGAACCTGCATATTCTCTGGAGGTTCCTTTAAGAACTAGAAATACAACTACCATGTGATCCATCAATACCTTTTCTGAGTATGTATCCAACAGAATTGAGATCAGGATCAGAAGGGGATATTAGCATCCCCAAAATCATTGCAGTATGGACACATCGGTAGATAAAGACTACCAAGCACACACACACACACACACACACACACACACACACACACACCTATAGTGAATTTTTTAAAGAAAGAAAAACCTGCCATTTAGAACAGTAGTGGATGGACCGGGACCTGTGCTCTCTGCGGCGTCCCAGCGCACTCTGGAGCAGGGGCAGCTGAACTCTGCACCTGGCCACACCCGCAGCCCCTGCTGCTCAGGGAATCTACTAGGAGCCCTACTGCGACCCTGAACTGAGTGTTCTGAGCAAACTAACTGCAGGGGTCTCTGAGGGGCGGATTCGAACCCTGACCAGAGGTGA
>PVIH01028499.1:0-15076 GCA_004025045.1 Sigmodon hispidus | reverse complement strand
AAAAAAAAAAAAAAAAAAAAAAAAAAAAAAAAAAAAAAAAAAAAAAAAAAAAAAAAAAAAAAAAAAAAAAAAAAAAGATAAGCAATTTTAAATTATGGATAACTTCTAGTAAAAGAAGTAAAGAAAAGTGGTGATTAAATGTTTTTAAGCCATAAAGGACCAGGATGAGATGGTTAGAGTACAAAGTTTTACCAGATTTTCAAAAAACCATTAAAATTAATACTCCTAAAATTATTCCACAATATGGAAACAGAATAGAAGTTACCAAATTTATTTCATGATGTTATAATTATCCTGATCACATGCCAGAGAAAGGACAATAAAATGAAGGTACTACAGATAACTTTCCCTTGTGAAAATAGATGCAAAAATATTCAATTACTTGCAAATCAAATACCAGAACACATAAAAAATATACCATGATCAAGTAGAATTATTTCAAAAATTTAGAGATAGATCAATATACAAAAAGTAATCAATTAATCTACCATATAAACAAGCTAAAAGAGAAAACTATATAATCACTGCATAAATTCAGAAAAGGCCTATGTCAATAAAATTTCTGGAGAGAATAAGATTATGTAAAATGTACCTAAGCATAATAAAGACAGGTTGTAGCAAGCCCATAACCAACAAAAAAATTAAATGAAGAGAAATTCTAAGCAATTTCAGTAATGTCAAGAATAAGGCTTGGTTTTCTACTCTTTTTATACTTATTCAATATAGTATTTAAAGTCATAGCTAGATCAGTAAGACAACTGAAATAGACAATGAGGATTCAATTAGAAAAGAAAGAAGTCAAAGTATCTTTGTACATGATATTATTGAATATATAAGTGATTCTAAAAATTCCACTGGAGAACTGCCAAAGATGTTAAACACTTTCAGCAAAGTAGCTCTGTAAAAAATTAACTCATGAAACTCAGTAAACTACCTTTATATACACATGAAAAACAGTCTAAGAAAGACATTATGGAAACAGTATCTTTTGCCATAACCTCAAATAATATTAAATAATTTGAGATAACATTGACTGATTAAGTGAGTCACTTGCATAACAAAGCCTTCAAAAAATTGAAAAGGGAAATTGAAAAAAATCCATACTTAAGGATCTATAGTATTTATATATATAATATATACTCTCAATATAATAATAATAGTAGTAGTAGTATTAGTAAAAATGACCCTAGTACCAAAAGCAACCTTCAGTGTCGAGGCAATTAATATCAGATTTTTAAAACTGTTCTTAACATATCTTGAAATGACAATTATCAGCTTCATATGGAAACGCACACACAAAAAATTTAAAGATAGCTAAAACAATTCTACATAACATTATAACTGCTTGAGTTATCATTAACCCATTTTAAAGTTGTAATACAAAGCTATAGTAAGAAATAGACCACAGTATTAGTACAAAAACTGACATGTTGTCCAGCGAAATTGAATTGAAGACATAGCATAGGTCCAGATACCTATGAACATCTGATTTTTGATCATAAAAAAAGTCAGAAACACACTGTGTAAAAAGATAGCATCTTTAACAACTGCTATTGTTCAAACTGCAGCCTGCATGTGGAAGAATGTAAATACATTCATTCTCATAACCCTGCATAAAACTCACATCCAAATGGACATCAACATAAAACCAGATTCATTGAACCTTATAAGGTTTTATACGGAGATGGGTAAAGAAAATGTGGTCCATTTATGCAAAGTAATATTATTCATCACTGTAAAAAGAGGGGAAGGGATATTTCTAAATTTTTCAGGATAATGAGAACTAGGGAAAAACCACCCTAAATGAGAAAACCTAGAGATATAAACATAAATATTATATGTACTCACATGTATGTGGATATTAGACGTTAAATAAATAACCAACCTATCATCTGTAGACACAGAAAGGTTAGGTATAAAGGAAAGGACTATGAGGAAGATTTGTAGTCTCTCTAAGAGGAAAGTAAACAGATTTTGTTGGTGAATCAAGGATAAGGTAGAGACAAGAAGAAAATGATCAGGTGGAGAGTGACAGAAGATAATGTTGAAAAGAAGAATGTACAGAGAAAGGTTGGAATCAAGGGGCATTTGAGGGATGTAATAGAAATATGAAGTAGGAAGTTTCTAAATTATTTTAAAACCAGTCTAATGATGTCTCCTAATAATGAGGGAGACATATTCATTCCTATCTGACAATCTTTTGTAATGGGATTGCATTCAATTGAGTTGTAAGCTAAGGTTATCTCATGGTAATCCTCAAAAACCACTACTGGTTGCCAAGAAAATGAGTTGCTTTCCACAAAGGACAACACACACACACAAAGGCATTGAAACTGAAGAGGCCAAGCATCTTTAGTATGGGAATGTACTCTGTAGGCTAACAAATGAGAAAAATAAACACTAATAATCTGTCCTGACTGCAAGTTATGCTAGGGCAATGGTATCACCAAATTAAGTGAGTAGTCAAGAAATTTCTGATTTGACTTAAGGACCACACCACACATACAAACAGTGTTTGGGTGATCAAGAACCAGAGATTAGATAGTCCAGAGACCTGTTATAAAACAAAATAACACTTTGTTTAAAGAATCATTAAAATGATGCATAATAATCTGCTATACTCAGAGATTAATGACTTATTTAACCACCATCAGAAAAGCTTCCATTTGTACCAGACAAGAACAGAAGCAGGGACATTATACATACATACAGAGAAAGAGAAAGGGAGAGAAATAGAGAGATAGAGGAGAGAGACAGAGAGTCTTAGAACATCCACATTTAAATATGTGTCTCCAATGAATCCTCACCTCTGAGTTTAGGAAACCTTAGGGAAGAGACCAGACAGAAAGATTGTAAAAGTCAGAGTTCATAGAAGACAACAGGAAAATAAGGCTCTCTAAATCAACTAAGCAAGTCTAATGTGAACTAAGAGACTGAAGCAGCAATCAGAGGGCCTACATAGGTATAGACCAAGTCCTCTTCATGTATTTTGTATTCAGCTTTGTATTTTATGGGATTCTTGAGTATGTAAAAGAGTGGGTCTCTGATTTTTGTTCCTTTTCTTGGTGTTCTTTTAATTCTATTGAGTTACCTCATCAGGCCTCAGTTTTTATTTTACCTTTTATTTTTATTTTTGTCATGTTTGGTTGCTATCTCTTAGATTCTTGTTCTTTTTAAATTATAGACAGAAAATAATTGAATTAAAGTAGAGGAGAGATGAGCAAGTACTGGTAGGAGTAAAGGGCAGGAAAACTGTCATTAGGATATATGATAACAAAAGAATATATTTTTAATTTAAAAAGTAAAATAAAAAATCATAGAATTCCATACACATCTTTAAGTAAAATTTAAAACTTGGAAGTCTTGAGTTTACAACTTGAAAAAACCATATACCTTTACCTTAGTGTTTTCTTTGACTCAAATTAAACTTGTCTGTAAGCCATTTGTAGAGAAATACCTATGATTAATTGGAAATGTCAGAGGACATTTATATTTATAAAATGTCATCCTGTTAACATTTTTGAAAATAATACAAACCACAAAGATTTTATAGTAAAATCAATTTAATCATTCTCAGAAAGACCTGACATTTATATTTCACTTTTACCACCTGTGAGAATTTTATTGAACACATACATTTATAATCTATTTATAGGACCAATATAGAATTGCTTTTCACAAACTCATGTAAGAGTTTAAACTACATGTCATTTTAAATCTAAAGTAGATAAGGAATTAAGAATTTTTTAAGATTTATGTATTTATTATGTATAGAGTATACAGAAGAGGGTACCAGATGTCATAGATGGTTGTGAGCCACCATGTGGTTACTGGGAATTGAACTCAGGACCTCTGGGAGAACAGTCAGTACTCTTAACCTCTGGGCTACCTCTCCAGTCCCCGGAATTAAGAATTTTACTTGCTGTTTGTTTTTAACACTAATACAAACACTGAGATGCAATTGTACTTGTTTTCAGGGGGGGTCCCTTTGTGGAATAAAATACTTTAAAATTTTGAACAAAGGCAAAGTATTTTTATCTATGAATATTTGAATGATTTTTGAAAAGCCTTATAAAATTATAGTGCTTTTAATACATTATATATAGAGAAAATAATCTTTTTTTCTAAGAATAAAATGTTATATTCCTCGAGGTCCAAGTCTATTATTATAAAAGTACACACTTGATGAAGCTCTCATACACTGAAAAGAATACACATCACTTTAACTGATATCAAAGTCTAAGGACTGAATATAATTTTATTTTTTAAAAAACTTACATAGGAATAGGACCACAAAATCTCAAGGTGTAGTGATGATAGAAAACATAACAATATTTTAAATTAGAACTGTTTAAACACCAACAGACACTCCCAATACCTGTCTTCTCTGCTATTATTCAATGCACATCTTATGGAGAACAGTTCAGTTATACTCCCATGCCTAATATTCAAGGTTTCCCAAGAGACCTTGGTTAACTTTTCCTTTCTTTCTCTCTCTCTTTCCTTTTTTCTTTGTTTGTTTGTTTCCTTCTTTCTGTCTGTCTGTCTGCCTGCTTGTTGTCTGTCTTTCTGTCTTTTGTTTTGTTTTTTTTTTTGTTTTTTTTTTGTGTGTGTGTGTGTGTGTGTGTGTTTAGAGGATTGTTTGTTTGATTTGGTTTTGGTTACACAGGGTTTACTGTGTACCATTAGCTCTCCTGCTGTCCTGGAACTCCAGATGTAGACCAGGTTGACTTTGAACTCACAGAGATCTGCCTGCCTCTGCCTCCCAGGTGCTGTGGTAAAAGATGCAAAGACTTCTGCCACTGCCTTCCAGCTATGACCTTGGTTTCCTAACTTTAAGGAGTAAAAGGTACTTTAGGAATAATAAGCCCTTTATTCATTCTCTAGGAAAAGCAATGTATAATGTTAACACAGTCTGGCCAGCAGTTTTCTGGTTACAATACGTGACAAGCAGAAAATCTTTTGACCTACCTCCTCACAGGTGGTTCTGAAATCCATGTGCTGAGGCACTGTGAAGGATCGGGTCTGTAAAGACAGAAAGAGTAAGTTTTACAGGCAGCATGGAGGTCAACACAGAACATAGATCAAGAAACCAAAGTACTTCTGTGAGAAAACAGTATAGAAAGCCGGCTGTAAGCAAGAAAACAGCAGGAAAAAGAAGGCAAAAAATGTTCAGCTCAACCATTTTTGAACAACTTCCAATTACCTAGTATAATGAAGAACATCAAGATCCTCTCCACATAACTTATTACAGAATGGTTAGCCATATGATTAACCTCTCTCCTCAGGTTCTTCCTCAGTTATAATACCTGTTTTGAAATCTCAGTTCTTGAGAGAAATAATTTTTAAAAGTATAATATAATGTTGCCTTTCATCTGCTTATCTCTTGAGTAAAAGGATAACTAACTTTATTCTTTGTGATTAAAATGCTACATGCATAAGATATTCTCTCAGGAAGTTAAATATTTATTCAGAAACATCATGATACAATAAAACAAATTATTCATCAGTTCGCACAATAATAAGATAATTGAAAATAGATATATCTAACAAACATATTCACATAGAGGTGCCTAAGTAATAAAAGCAGATTTAAATGCATATGTTTTTAAACTTTTATTTTAGCATACTGTTTACAATATATGTTTAACTTAAGAAAGCGAAGTATTTTCAGAAAAAGAATTTCTATACTATAAAACAACAGATGAGCATAATAATTACACAAGGAAAACGTCAGAGAAAAGCATGTAGTCTTCAAAATAAAAAATTCTCTGAAACATAAAATTACTGTCTTTGAAAGAGCAAAGCCTTTCCTACTATGTCACAGTATGTGATATGACATAAATAAGGAATTCTTGGTCAAGTAAGCACAGAAAGACTGGATAGGAAAAGCCCTTACTGTGTTACTGATTGCTTTGTTCCCACAGATTTAAAACTGGCCATTTCCAGTAATATAAAAGGGACATTTTAAGTAACTTATAAAGTTTAGAGAATGTGCCTTGTGGATTGTCAAACTAATTTTATATTACTAAAATATATAGATGACTGGTTGTCATTTACCACTAAAAGCAGTCTTATGGGGGAAAAAAGCTTCCCCTTTCTGCAAGAGTGAGGAAACTTGTAGTACATACAAAAACAGAAAGAGCAGCATATAGATGTTAATTCAATACATTACACACATGTGAAAGAGAAGATGAAGAAGGAGGAGGAGAAGAGGAAGAATAAGAAAGAAGGAGGAAGAGGAGGAGGAAAAGAAGAGGAAGGAGGAAGAAGAAGAGGAAGAAGAAGAAGAAGAAGAAGAAGAAGAAGAAGAAGAAGAAGAAGAAGAAGAAGAAGAAGACAGCATTTATATCCAGCACTGGGAATATAGAAACAGGTAGATCTCTGGAGTTCACTACCAAACCAGTCAAGCCAAATCAATGAGCTCTAAGTTTAGATTGAGATCATGTGTCATAAAATAAGCTCGAGAGTAATTGAGAAAACAACTTGGAATTGACCTCTGGTCTACATACACATATATACAGAGGTACAACTACACAAACTGACACAAAAATGCACATAACAAGTAAATAAATAATAGATGTCAAAATTAATGCCTCAATGCTAATATTCAACTATGGATGTAGACATGAAGATGTTAAGCAATAATCTAAACCAAACCTGACATTTAGATTCCTTTTTTTTAGTGTGTGTGATTCATTATGTAAATATGACAAAATAAAACCACATGATTATATCAAATATATCAAAATATATCTGACAAAACTCTATATCCATTCATGATAAAAAAAAAATAACATCAGTAAAACAGACTTGTGGGTCAATGGAATAGAATTGTGGATCCAGACATTAATCCAAAAACCTATGAACACCTGATCTTTGACAAAGAAGCCCAAAATATTCAATGGAAAAAGGATAGTATATTTAACAAATGGTGTTGAAATAGCTGGATGGTAGTGTGTAGAAAAATGCAAATAGATCCAAGCCTGTCACCCTGCACAAAACTCAAATCCAAGTGGATCAAAGACCTCAACATAAACCCAGCCACTTTAAACTTGATAGAAAAGAAAGTGGGAAATAAACTTCTACAAATTGGCACAAGCGATCACTTCCTAAATATAACACCAGTGGCACGGACACTAAGATCAACAATCAATAAGTGGGATCTCCTGAAACTGAGAAGCTTCTGTAAAGCCAAGGACACTGTCAATAGGACAAAAGGACAGCCTACAGAATGGGAAAAGATTTTCACCAACCCTACAAGTGATAGAGGAGTGGTCTCTATGATATATAAAGAACTCAAGAATCTAGAGCCCAAAACCTTGAATAACCCAATGAAAAAATGGGGTTCAGATCTAAAAAGGGAATTCTCAGCAAAAGAATTATGAATGGCTGAAAGGCACCTGAAAAAGTGCTCATCATCTTTAGCCATCAGAGAAATGCAAATCAAAACAACTTTGAGATACCACCTGACACCTGTTAGATTGGTTAAGATAAAAGACACAGAGGACAGCCTATGCTGGAGAGGATGCAAAGCAAGGGGAACACTCCTCCATTTTTGGTGGGAGTCTAAGCTTGTTCAGCCACATTGGAATGCAGTATGACAGTTTCTCAGAAAACTGAGAACCAATCTCCCCAAACACGCGAAAGACATTTAGATTCTTATACTGAATATAACTTAGCATCTGTACCTTATAATATGCTATTGCATAACAATTTTATACATTTAAATAGTAGCTCTACCTATTTTCCTTCTTTTTATCAAATCTTGTTTTTTATATTTGTACTAAAACAATTTTTAAATTTAAACATAATTTGATCATATTCTTTTTCTCTTCCAAGTCCATATTTTCTTCTACTCTCTACTTATATAATTTTAATTTCTTTCTCAAAAAAAAACAAGAATCAAATACAAAAACAGACCAGCCAAACCAAGAAAACAAAATAAAGCTGCACCCAAATAGGGGACAAACCAAACCAAACTACAAACCAACTAACTAATCAAACAAAAAAAAGACCAAATGATGTGGGAACACACACACACACACACACACACACACACACACACACACACACACACACACACACACACACACACACACCTCAGAGGTGTCCATTATATGTTGGCTAACTACTCCTGAACATGAAGCCTGCCTGTCCTGGTGTGGTTAATAACCCTGTATCATTATAGGGCAGAAAATTGGTTTTCTCCCTTCCAGTAGATATAAATGGTAGTTCATTCATTAAAACTTTTCCTTGAGCTAGAATTTCCTTAATTTATCCATTTAAATATGTTTCTATATATACATATTACATATAAAAAATATGTTTATATTTATGTATCTTTTCCTAATGTGCTTTTTTACCTCTGGCTAATTGAATCTTTTCATGTCCTCTTCTGTAATATTCCCTGTGCCCCGAGCGTAGGATTTGTTGTAGACATCAAATTTATGTCTGAGTGTTCTAATGTCTCTTGCTCGCTGCATAATATCTGGTACTGGTCTCTATATTTCTACCCATCTACTGCAGAGTGTAGCTTCTCTGATCATAATAGAGCAAGCTAATCTGTGAGTATAGGAGAATATCATTAGGCATCATTTAATCTCTATTTTTTTAGACGAACAGTATTTGACATTGTTGTAGGTCCCTGTGCTATCTAGTCTCTGTTTTTGTTTTTTCTCACCCATGCAATGTGGAGTATGGGTGGTATCATCTCATGGGGTGAGCCTCAAGTATAATCAGGTAACTGTAGGTTACACCCAAAAACTCTGTGCCACAATAGCTGTAGCATATCTTACAGTAAAGACATCATTGTTGATAAAGGTTTTGAAGAGGCTTAGTCTTTAAATTTCTCTTTTGATATTGTACATAGTATATTCCTGTACTGAAGATGCTGAAACATGAGTGAAGATTCTGTAAAGGTATCACCTTGATATCTCCAGGTTCAATGTAAGTGTTGCCTTCAGCAATAAAGACCTAATGTAAGTTTCTAGGAGAGCAGCTATAGTCATGGTAGTAGTTTGGGTTGCTTGGGATGCCCATAGGGACTTTGGCCAACATCTCAATTAGATATAACCCAATCTTGGTACCAGAAGCCTTGTTTGGTGACAAGAGATGTTCAGTTGTGATATTGTTTTCTCTACTATTTGGCAATTTTATTTAGATTGCTTTCACATATAAATGTATAGATAGATAGATAGATAGATAGATGACAGATAGATAGATAGATAGATAGATAGATAGATAGATACATTTCTACTACATTTCCATACTACTTGTCAAAGGGCCATTAATTTCAGCTGTCTCTCTCTGTATGTCTGCCCATATATGCCCTCTCCTCCCTATTTGATCCTCTTATTCTAGCTTCTTTTGATACCCATATCAGTCATTTTTATTTTTTCTTTCAAGATATATCTGTACTCCCCAGTACCTTGCTCTACCCCTGGCCTCTGTGGTTCTATGGATTGTTGTTTGGTTATCATTGAATTTACACCTAATACCCAACTATAAGTGAATGCATAACATATTTATCTTTGGGATTCGTATACCTCACTCAGAATAACTTTTTTTTTCTAAGTTTCATTCATTTCATGATTTTTTGTAACCCCTGAGTAATATAGTACTCCATTGTCTAAGTGTATCACATTTTCTTTATTCATCCTTTAATTGAGGAACATCTATATTATTAACAGTTTGTGGCTATTTTGAATAGAGCAGCAGTGGACGTAGTTGAGCAAGTATCTCTGAGGCATCCTTTGTGCATGTGCTTAAGAGTACCATAGGTGAATATTGGGGTGGATCAATTTCCATCTTCCTGAGTAACTACCACACTGATTTACATAGTGGCTATAGGAGTTTGCATTTCTATAATCAATGAATGAATTTTTCTTTTACTCTACATCATACTGAGCATGAGATGTGACTTTTTTTTTTCTCTTGACCTAAGCATTCTGACAGGTATAAGATCAAACATCCAAGTAATTTTCATATGTAGTTTACTGATAGCTAAATAAGTTAAATACACCTTTAAGTATCTCTTAGCTGTTTGATAGTTTTGCTTAGATCTGAGCTTCATTTATAAACTTTTTTCACTTGTTACTTAGTTTCTTGAGTTCTTTATATATTTTGTATGTTAATACCCTTATATGGAATTACTAAACAAATTTTTCCATTTTGTATGTAACTATTTTGCCTTAATGACACATTCTTTGCCTTACAGAAGCGTTTCAGTTTCAAGAGGTCCCATTTATTTTGTGATCTTACTGCCTGAGTTCTTACTTACAGAGTTCTGTTCAGAAAGTCTTCTCCTGTGTTAATATATTCAAACCTATTTCTCACATTGTCCTCTCTCAGATTCAATGTGTCTGGTTGTATGTTGAGTTCCATTTGCACTTAAGTTTTGTGCAGTGGGATAAGTATCAATCTGTTTGCATTCTTCTACATGCATACATGCAGTTTTAGCACCACCATCTGTTGAAGATGCCTTTTTTCCCCTAGTATATATTTATGGCTTCTTTATCAAAAATCAGATATTCATAGGTATCTGGACTTATGCCTGGGTCTTTAATTTAATTCCTCTGAAAAACATGTTTGTTTTTGTATCAATACAATGGTGTTTTTTAATATGACAGTTTGTAGTAAAACTTCAATAGTGGGATGGTGATAACTCAAATAGTTATTCTGTGTTTGGGATAGTGTTAGCAATCCTGGAGTTATTTGTGTTTCCACGCAAAGGTGAGAATTTTTATTTGAAGATCTGTTAAAAACTGCATTGAAATTTTGATGCTGATTTGCACTGACTTTGTCAATACGTTTTGGTAGCATATCAATGTTTAGTATGTCACTACCACTGATCCAGATTGTGGGATCTTTCAACTTATGGTATCTTCTTCAATTTTTTTTTCAGTCTCTTAAAGTTTTTACTATACATTTCTTTAATTTGCTTGTTCAGAGTTGCACCTAGATAGTATATACTGTCTGAGGCTATTATGAAAGTTACTATTGCTTTACTTTCTTTCTCAGACCATTTGTTATTTGTATATAGAAGAATTACTTGTTTTCAGAGTTAATTTTACATCAACTACTTTGCCAAAACTGTTTATCTGCTGCAGGAGTTTCCCAATGGAATTTTTAGGATATTCTATCATATTAATTGAAAGAAAAATACTTTGAGCTTTTATTATTCAATTTGTATCCATTTATCTTCTTCAGTTTTCTTATTGCCCTGGATATGACTTCAAGTACTATAGTGAATATATATAGAGAGGATGTACAACTTTGTCTTGTTATTTATTTGAATGAAATTATTCTGAGTTTCTCTATTTAAATTGATACTGTCGTGTTGGATTGTTATAAAATATTTTCACTGTGTTTAGATATAAAACTTATACCCTAGTATCTGGAGGACTTTTATCAGGAAAGGTGTTGGATTTTTTTCTAAAGCTCTCTCTGCATCTAATGAGATAATCATGTGGGTATTGTGTTTCCGTTGGTTTGTATGGTGAATTACATTTATTAACTTATGCATGTTAAAACATTATCCTTGCATCTCTCTGATAGACCTACTCAATTATGCCAGTGATATGTTTGATGTGTTCTTAAATCTGGTTTGCAAGTATTGTAAAATACTTTTATATGTTCATAAAGGAAAGTGGCCAGTAATTCTATTTCTTCAATACATCTTTATGTGGTTTGGGTGTCAGGGTAATTATGAATTTTAAAATGAATTGAGCAAATATTCCTTTTTTCTATATTGTGAAATATTTTTATAAGTATTGGCTTATTTGAAAATCTGTTAGAATTCTGTATTAAAGCTATCTGGCCCTAGGCTATTTTGATTGGGAGATTTCTAATTACTACTTCAATTATAGTATTCATTATAGGTCTGTTTAAATTGCTTATAACTTCACTAAGTGGTACCTATCAAGAAGATTGTCTATTTCTCTAAAATATTCCTATTTTGTTGAACACAGGTATTTAAAGTATAGCCATATGATTCTTTGGATTTCCTCAGTGTCTGTTATCAGTTCCCCCATCTGTACTCTAATTTCATCAATAAGGATCTTTTTTGTGTGTGTTTTAGTTAATTTTGATAGGCATTTGACTTTTTGATTTTCTTAAAGAACAGACTATGTATTTTGTTGTTTTTCTGTATTTTTTTCTTTCTCCATTTTTTTTTATTTTAAAAGGTTTTTTCCATATATACCACTGCTCCCCCTCCCTTACCTCCTCCCAGTCCCTCCCAGTCCTCCCTCAGCCTCCACACCTCTTCTCCTCATCCATTTTCCAAGGAGGTCAAGGAAAGCCAAGGTGTGTCAGCTCAGTCTGAAGTAGGCCCAAGTCCCTCATTCTAGTAACAAGGCTGAGTTAAATATTTCTCTGTATGAATTGGGCTTTGAGTTATCTGTTCATGAACCAGGAACATACACTGATCCTACCACAAGAAACTCCACAAACTGCAAAAAACATTTGACAGTTGTCTACCTTTGGGGGGTTAGTTCCTTTCCATGAAGGTTCCTCAGTGATTATTTCAGAAGCAATGAGCTCCCAATAGTTCAGAACAGCTGTCTCTGTTGGTATCTTCCTCATGACCCTGATCCCTTTGCTCATATACTCTCTCCTATCTCTCACTTCAGCTGGACTGGGAACTCGACCTGGTGCTTAGCTATGGATCTCTGCTTCTGCCTCTATCCACTGCTGGGTGAAGGTTCTGCAGTGACAATTAAGGTAGTCATTTGTTTGATTATAGAGAAAGTCCTGTTTAGGCATCTATACTATTGCTTGGAGCCCTAGCTTAGGCCATCATGGATTCTTGGAGGTTTCCTTAGGATCAGGTTTATTTCTAACCCCACAGTGGCTCCTTTTATCAAGATATGTATTTCCTTGTTCTCCCTCTCTATTGCTCTTCTCATTCAGCCATCTCCATTTCTTATGATATGTTTCCACATTTCTTTGCTCACTCCCCATTATGATTATAATTTACTCAGGAGATCTTATCTATTTCCCCTTCCCTAAAAGGATTTCTGGATGTCTCTCTTAGGTTCCTCATGTTATCTATCTAGTTTTCAGGGGTTGTGATTTGTAGCCTGGACATGATTTGCTTTATGTCTAAAATCCACTAATGCGTGAATACATACCATGGCTCTCTCTCTATACCTATGTTACCTCACTCAGGGTGATACTCTCCAAGTCCATCTATTTTTATAAGCAATATTGAAAATTTTAGGATGTTATTTTGCATTCTTATACATACTACCATCCAGTTAGGACAGCACTATTTGTTGAAGATGCTATCTTTTTTCCTTTGTATGTTTTTGGCCTCTTTGTCAAAAGTCAGGTGTTCATAGGTGTGTGGACTAAGGTCAAGGTATTCTATTCAATTCCATTGACCAACAGTTTGTTTTAATGCAAGTACCAAGCTGTTTTTATTACTGTAGCTACATAGTATAGCTTGAAGTCAGGGATGGTGATGCCTCCTGAAGTTCAATTATTAAACAGGATTGTTTTGGCAATTCTGGGTTTCTTGTTATTCCATATGAAGTTGAATATTATTATTTCAAGGTCTGTGAAAATTGTCTTGGGATTTTTGATAGGGATGACATTGAATCTGTAAATTGTTTTTGTTAAGATTGTAATTTTTACTATGTTAATTATATCTATCCAGGAGCATGAGACATCTTTTCATTTTCTGATGTCTTCTTCAATTTCTATAATCCATTTTTTTCCTATTGTATTGTTTCAGTTCTAAGTTTGATTATTTCCTGCCTTCTACTCTTTCTAGGTGAGTTTTCTTGTAATTGTTCCAAAACCTTCAGCTGTGCAGTTTGTGTCTTGTGTGACATTTCTTTAGATTTTTCATATAGGCATCTTGTGCTATGAGTTTTCCTTTTAACACTGCTTTCATTGTGTCCCAAAAGTTTGGGTACATTTTGGAACCATTTCCATTAAATTCTGGAAGACTTTGAATTCTTTCTTAACTTCTTCATTGACCTAAAGGTGGTTCAGTTGAGAGATGTTCAGATTCCATGAATTTGTAGGCTTTCTGTGATTTTTGTTGTTGTTAACCCCTAACTTTAGACCATGGTGGTCTGATATGATACAAGAAATTATTCCCATTTTTTTGTAAATATTGATGTTTGCTTTATGACCAAGTATGTGGTCAATTTTAGAGAAAGTTTCATGGGCTACTGAAAAATATGTATATTCCTTTGTGTTTTGGTGGAAGTTTCTGTATATATCTATTACTTCCACTTGGGTCATAACATCTGTTAGATCTCTTATTTCTTTGTTGAGTTTCTGATTGACTGACCTATCAAAGGGTTAGAGTGAGGTATTGAAGTCTCCCACTATTAGTGTGTGGTATTTGATGTAAGGATTAAGTTTTAGTAGTGTTTCTTTTACATATGTAGGTGCCCTTATGTTGGGAGCATAAATATTTAGGATTGAGTTTTTGTCTTGGTGGATTTTTACTGAGATGAATAATAATATTTGTCAGGGTCTCTTTTGATTGATTTTAGTTTAAAGTCTATTTTGTTAGATATTAAGATGGCTATGCCAGCTTGTTTCTAAGGACCATTTGATTGGAAAGTCTTTTCCTAATCTGTTACTCCAAGCCTGTGCATATCTTTGAAGTTGAAGTATGTTTCTTTACAGAAAAAGCATACATATAATGAATCTTCAGTGTTTTTAGAATATAATTGGGAACATAAGAGGTATAAAGGACATGAAGGCTAATATTGCAGTGAATCTATGGGGTAATGATCTTCTCCAACAAAGGAATACCCACATTAAAATCCCTCCAGACCCATATGTAAACGATAGACACAATTATGTTTCTGAAAACAATATTTTAAGGTCGTATATAAAAGTCATTAGCCGGGCGTCCCAGCGCACTCTGGAGCAGGGGCAGCTGAACTCTGCACCTGGCCACACCCGCAGCTCCTGCTGCTCAGGGAATCTACTAGGAGCCCTACTGCGACCCTGAACTGAGTGAACTGAGCAAACCAACTGCAGGGGTCCCTGAGGGGCGGATTCGAACCCTGACCAGAGGTGAGGAGGGCTCGGCGGGCCTCAGCGC
>PVIH01028498.1:0-15079 GCA_004025045.1 Sigmodon hispidus | reverse complement strand
AGGTATCACCATCCCTGACTTCAAGCTATACTATAGAGCTACAGTAATAAAAACAGCCTGGTACTGGCATAAAAACAGACTTGTGGACCAATGGAATAGAATTGAGGATCCAGACATTAACCCAAAAACCTATGAACACCTGATTTTTGACAAAGAGGCCCAAAACATTCAATGGAAAAAGGATAGTATATTTAACAAATGGTGTTGGCATAGCTGGATGGAAGTGTGTAGGAAAATGCAAATAGATCCGAGCCTGTCACCCTGCACAAAATTCAAATCCAAGTGGATCAAAGACCTCAACTTAAACCCAGCCACTTTGAACTTGAAAGAAAAGAAAGTTGGAAATACACTTCTACAAATTGGCACAGGCGAACACTTCCTAAATATAACACCAGTGGCACAGGCACTAAGACCAACAATCAATAAGTGGGATCTCCTGAAGCTGGGAAGCTTCTGCAAAGCCAAGAACACTGTCAACAGGACAAAACGCCAGCCCACAGAATGGGAAAAGATTTTCACCAACCCTACAAGTCATAGAGGACTGACCTCTAAGATATATAAAGAGCTCAAGAGTTTAGATCCCAAAACCTTGAATAACCCTATCAAAAAATGGGGTTCAGATCTAAAAAGGGAATTCTCAGCAGAGGAACTACGAATGGCTGAAAGGCACCTGAAAAAGTGCTCTTCATCTTTTGCCATCAGAGAAATGCAAATCAAAACAACTTTGAGATACCACCTAACACCTGTTAGATTGGCTAAGATAAAAGGCACAGATGACAGCCTATGCTGGAGAGGATGTGGAGCAAGAGGAACACTCCTCCATTGTTGGTGGGATTGTAAGCTTGTTCAGCCACTTTGGAATACAATATGGAGGTTTCTCAGAAAATTGAGAATCAATCTCCTCAAGGACCCAGCAATACCACTTCTGGGTATATACCCTAAAGAGGCACATTCACACTCCAGAAGTTTTAGCTCAACTATGTTCATAGCAGCATTATTTGTAATATCAAGAACCTGGAAACAACCCAGATGTCCCTCTACTGAAGAATGGATTAACAAACTGTGGTACATCTACACAATGGAATACTACTCAGTAGTAAGAAAAAACGATATCCTAAAATTCACAGGCAAATGGATGGATTTGGAGAATATCCTCCTGAGCAAGGTATCACCATCTCAGAGAGATAAGCAGAGGATGTACTCACTCACTAGTGGTCTCTAAACAAACAAACAAGAAAAAAAGCCAAACATCCCCAAACGGCAAACCACAACCACTGAACAGCTTGGGATCAGAAACACCCTGGACTGACACTTCAAACCCCACTCCAACTATAGAAATACCAGACTCATGCTTGAGGGAGGGGGGACAAAACTGGATTTGGCCAGGAGTGGAGACTGATCCAAGCATTATTGGGTCAGTGGGATCATAGGATTGTCTGCTCCCTGCCCAGGAAAGGGATGGGGAGTTGCAGAGAAGAGAAATGTCAAGATGTGGTGGGAGGGGAAGGGACCTTAAATAATACAGGGATGGGAAAAAAAATTTCAGAGGGAAAGCTGAACACATAGTAAATATATGTGTAGCAATCTTATTTGCATTACCACCCTTGATAAGCCATGCTTATGATTCTTAACCTCTTCATAGTTATTGTTAACTTTTCCTCATTTTAAATTCATGTTACTGTTTTTTGTTAAATACAAAATAAATAAAAGAAAGACATGAGATGAATCCATGTTCTAAAAAAATAATTTACACAAAAATCAATGAGACAATAATTTCTACCTTATTAGATTTCCAGACACATGTGTTGGAGAGGTCTCTAGGGTAGAATCTACACAAATACACTGAGTCAGGAGTAACTGGGTGGGTGATCTAGATAGGAGGAAGATTAAGCTCTCTAATTACAGAGTATCTTGAACTCAAATATGTAATCTTAATTTTGTAAGCCCTGTAAACTTTTTGAGATCTCTGAGGGTAAAGAACTCTCAGCTCTTCCTCTCCACTGTTTTTCTACAGAGCCAGTGAGGCCACCTGTCATCAAAGCTACCAAGACCATACTCAATGAACTGAAGTCTGTGATCCTGTCCTGCTCCTTAAATGGCACTGGGAACTCTGTCCATTGGCTCTTCAATGGCCAGAGACTGATTTTCAAGCAAGATAGAATGAAGTTTGCCATGAATGACAGCATCCTAAGCATAGACCCCGTCATACCAGAGGATTCTGGGAGTTATCAATGTAAGGTCTCCAATCCAATCAGTTCTGAGAGGAGTAATGTAATCCAGCTCTACATACTACGTGAGTTACTGTCTTCTTTTCCTACTCCATATTGTTTTTGGGGTGAGAGCAATTTCTTTGTCAAGTGTGTGAAAAATTGGTAAGTAACAAGAAGAAAATCATGTCTCAATATATAAATACTGCGAGAATGGTGAAGGATATCTGTTAATCTCAGGGTAAACCAGAAAGCAACCTGAGTATGGTTCTGCATACTTTAAACTCCAGCACACCAGATGCAGAGACAGGTGGGTCTCTATTGGGGGAACATGCTCTTGTACACTCTAAAAATTTGTCATTAATATTGTTTGATAAAATGCTGATTGGTCAGTAGCTAGTCAGGAAGTAGAGAGAGAGGCTAGGAAATCAGACTATGAGTGAATTCTGGGAGGAGGAAAGGCAGAGAGTAGTTGCCAGCCAGACTCAGATGAGGAAAGATAAAAATACTGCACTGGGAAAAGTTTTCAAGTCATGTGGCTAAACATAAATAGAATTTTTCGTTACCTTAAACTTGAAAGGTAGTTAGCAATAAGCCTGAATTACTGGCCCAACAGTTACTTTAATATGAACTTCATGTCAATTATTTGGGATGCCTGTGCTGTGTATTTGGGAGCTTCTGAACACACAGAAACATATAACTACAAATGTCAAACCAAGGTAGTGCATGTACATGACATAAGGTCTATGAAAACTTAAAAGGTCTTCTACAACACATAAAACAAAGCCAAAAACAGCCTTTTAATTGTGTCTCTCAGGTGAGCTATGGTTCATTGTGGCATACAGGCTTGAGCTGCAACATGGTTGATTCTCACAATCTTACAGATGTCTTAGTACAAGAAGAAGCCTCATATAAGAAATTTAAGGTTTGTGTTCATATAGATAAAAGAGGAGCAGAGTCAAGCATGGTTTCTTTTTAGCAGTGTTATCTTGAGTGACCTCTGTTTTTAGTTTTTGAGTAGAGGTGAAGATTTTTTAAGAGAGGCATCTTGACTCAGTGTTAGCAGCAAAATCCATAGATCTCTTTTAAAACTCTCTGCTACCAAACACTTCAATGAGGTTGATGAGCTCCCAGCAGCTGTGCTCTACCAGGGGGCAGAGTGGACTTTAAAATTCCCCAGAGTTGGGGAAGGCTCCTGCCAGTACTTCTGCTATGAAGCTAAGCTCTCACATACCAAGGAGCTGGACAGAGCCAGTTGACATAACCTAGGCTTTAATCCTAGCCACTCCTTTAGCAGGTAAAAGATGTGGTCAAAAATGAATAGAGATACAGAGTAAAGACAGATTTTTTTTTTTTAAATTTTGAAGTAATCTATACTATGTTTAAAAAATTCATATCCTTGTGTAAGGAAAGAATGTTAAAAAACAATACAGTAAAAAATAAGACATATAACATGGAATATAAAAAAAGAGTCTGGATAATGTATGTTTATGTATTGTCTTTTTTTAATGCAATGGAAGAAGCAAGAACTGCTAAGAGACATATGATTATAACTGCTGTTGGGTCAATCCAACGTACATATTTTGAAGATGCCTTGACTTCAAAATTAAAGTCAAAAGCACTGTTATTTTAGAGGGGAGTTTTTTATTTCCACAGAAAATGAGAGGCTGGATTCATCCTGGGTTAAAGGAAATATGGTTTGATTGAGGAAGACCCCCACCCATGAAAGAGTCCCATGGGAACAGATAACCCACATGATCCAATGTTTCAGAGCACTTCTTTTGTAGTTTCTTCTGAGTTATGCTTCCAGAACAGATTCAAGGTTGCTGGCTGAGGTTATGTAGCCTCACAGATTACTCAGTTATGGATTTGTTTGTAATTCTAACTTTTATCAGGATCACTGTAAGATTACCAGGCCCCAATATCCAATGTTGTTCTAATCATTTTTTTGTCAGCATGTAGGAAACTCCTTCACAGAGCAACTGAGGGACCTAAATCCTGTTGTTAGAAAGTATACTGTTATGGAAGATAAAACAGATTCAGTAGATAAAACAAATTTTTAGGAGATACCATAAAACAAGTATTTTGCCAAACTTGTATAAATAATGAAAGACAAAAGTTTAATATACAAACAAAAGTAATTTAAATGAGAGTCTGTTAGACACAGGTGCAGATATAACAATAATTTAACCAAAATCTTGACATCCAAATTGGCCTCTTCAGGAAATAAATATTCAGCTTCTACAGACTGCAACTTTACTTCTGGTAAAACCAAGTTTAACATGGGCAGAATATATATGGCTAGAAGGACAGATAGGAAAATATACCCATGAATATATGTCATTTGTTGGAACAATGAAAAACAGAGATTAACATTCCCCCAATCTCAGAAACAAACTGTAAAATAAAGAATGCTTCTGAGAGAAACATTGAAAGGTATCATTAAGAATGGTCACAGAACATTCAGTGTGTATATGTGCAAGGCACAACTGCTTTTGATTTTCTAAAGATAACAATAGCCTTACTTTTACAATGACTAACTGACAAATCTTTGTGGGGGAGCAGTAGCTTTAACTTCAGAAAAATAACAGGCCTTAGAACAGCTGAACCAGTGTAGCTGTGAACACTCAATATATTCAAGAATTAACCAGTCTTTGGAATTGTCCCCATATTTGTCATTAAGAAGATATATCGAAAATGGAGGATGTGAACAGAGTTAAGATCCATAAATAAGGTGATTCACCCAATGGGCTCTTTACACCTGGAACTGTGATAACTCTGTTCATCATTTATGTCAAAACTTGAAGAAAATGATTGGAAATGGTAACTCTGTTCTGTCACTGTTTATTGATGATGACAAAAAGACGTGCTAAAGGAAGCAAAACACATGTCCATAAATAAAACTCATACCATCTATGATTTGGAACAACTTGAATGCATCCTTTCTTACTAAATTTTGTATAAATAAAGAAGCACTCTGGCTGCTTGCCAGTCAGTCAGGCTGCAAGACTCTCCCAACAACCATGACCTGACTCATTTCCTTTCCCCGCCAGCTCCTTACATTTTCTTTGGGTCCTATCTACCTCTCAGGATAGCTCCTGGAATCTGGCTTCCACTCTTTCCATCTTTTCCAAAGAGAAACTAAAAAGTATCCCAAAGCTCATTCCTTCCATCATCATTCTTGCACCTTGCATTCTTGTTCAGATCCCGCCCTCATTCTAAGCTGGACTCTGGCATTTTCTATCACTTGGCAACAAACCAAAGAAAGTATAAGGAAATGTCTTACTTGTTCTTTGTATAACCAAATTCCACTACCCACAGGAAGTCATCATAAAGGAATGCAAAGACATCAAATTTGGCAAATGAATGTTTAACTTTCCAGGGCTTAGAAAATTAAAGTGTGTATGTACGCCATATTCCGGATTTTAGTGAGCAACTGCTTTGAGTTCTGAAAAGGCTGATTCTGTAATGACACATTTATTACAGCTTATGGCCATTATGCAAATTAAGAGTGACAATGCACCAGCATATATCTCTAGTAAAGTTAAAGAGATTTTTTTGCATATTACATAAGCATATACACGTATACCATACAATCCTATAGGACAAGCAGCTACAGAAATATCCAATTACACTTTATAAGAAATGTTTACAAATAAGAAAGGAGTAATAAATACCCCCAGTGATTAATTACAATGCTTTGTTAACATTAAATTTTAACATATTAATGAGAAAGGAACACCACCAATGGAGAGATATTGGATAGCAGAGCAAAACCACTAAACTAAATCAGTTTGTATACATTAAGGATGTGTTAACTTTAGAATGGAAACCAGGATATATGAGACATTGGAGGAGAGGTTTTGCTTTTGTTTTCACAGTAGAAAAGCTGTAGACACCATCAAGATTGATAAAGACTGAATTTGAACACAAGTGACCTCTTGATTAGGAGATGTTTGTTGAACAGTGTGGCAAGTCAACCTGATTTTAAAAATGGGGTGAAGGAAGCAGTGTTTAGTTTATTTTTCTTTCCAGGAAAATAAAAACACCCAACTAAAGATTCTAAAAGTCCAGTAGACAAATGATACATATGATGAAGAAGACAGAGAATATGAAGAAGGAAAGAGGAAGAGAAATGTGAGGAAGATTTAAAGAAGAACAGGAAGGAAGAAGTAAAAAGAAGAAAGAAGAAGAAGAGAAGAAGAAGGAGAAGAAAGAAAAAGTTGTTAAATCAATTAAGGAAATTGCCCCAATAAAAAGAATAATTTGGTCTAAGAGCATAGCACATTTCCAGTAGAATAAAATCTCACACATCTCCCCACATTTGTCTCTATAGACATGTAAGGCAAAATGGCCTTTTTGTAGTCCCAACTTGATTGAAAACTAAAGCTGGTTTGGGAATAAGAGCATGTCTCTCTCTTTATTTAAACCCAAGCATGCTTATTAAAGGAAAATCCAAAAGCACTGTCTCATATCAGAAGAGCCATAGAAGAAAAACCAAAATTACTGACCATTCTACTGTCACTAATCCCATAATACTTTGGTTTTATTTTGACTATTTAAAATGTTTCTTAAGGCATATTATCTTAAAATGTTTTGAAATAATTTACATATTTAAACCTGCTATAATATTAATAACTATATAGCATACTATTAATCCTAGAAATAGGCTTCACCTAGCTTCTTAGATGTGATTTTGGGGCCTGAGTCTGAAGCAAGTAATTGGGAACTAATTTTGTGTACCCCGGATATATTTAATAGATTGTGGTCCCTTAACCTCTCTAATATCTGTTGCATACAACAGATAAGTTGTTTAAGCTTCCTGCAGTGAACAGTGGCCATTCCTAACAGTGACCTTTGAAGTTTCCAAAAGGATGTTGGGAACCCACAATGATGGATACACCTGGATTTTGATAATGCCACTAAGCTGTCCAACACCACCCAAAGAACAGATCTGGACTACAAACTGCTGAAGACAATTTCAAGTCAGTTAGCTAAGATGGTCCAGCTTCATAGACTACTTTAGCCAGAACTTTAGATAAGTCTTGAATTATTCCATCACACCAAAACTGGAAAACAGCTAGCTCCTCAGGATTTGATCATTATCTTAATTTTCTCAGAGTCCCCCAAAGATGCTGTCACTCCCAGACAGCAGAAAGAAATTTTAAGAACACAACATCCACATTCCTGAGAGACAAGGTGGGTGGGTTTTGGTCATTTGATGGATATTTCTCTTCACTAAGTGGGGTTGGTCACAAGTAATTATTGGTCAAGGTAAGAGAGAATACCAAGCGAAGGAAATTAGATTCAGAGCTTTTGTTCTGAAAATAAAAGGTGGAATATAGAAATGATAGTATAAAAGGGTAGATTATTGTATCTACTTTCAAACTAAAAGTAACTGCTAGTCTCAAATATTTTATATTGGTATGGATTTTTTTACATTGATACAAATTTAAGGTTACTCTTGTTATGCTATATATATGTTTTTACTCTTGCTAATATATTTTTATGTTGCACGAGAATTGTCCATACAAATTTAAGGTTATTTTTATTATACTGTACTATATATTTCTCTTTCTTCTTTAAGGTATTATATCTATGCTACTCCTTTGTAAATCTAAAGTCCTAGTCCTTGAAAATTAATTAGGATAATAAAAAAGTATTGGTTAGTAGTTAGTTATCTATAAAAATCAAAGTATAGTCATGGTAGGTATGTTTTAAAGGTCAAATAGAGACATATTTTAAATATATACATGGTCTTTAAACACTTTAAAGATCTACAGAATATAGCATGTTAATATTTTAATAACATACTTTGCCCAACTTTGCCCCTCAAAAATTCCTGCTTGGCAAATGGATGGATATGGAAAATATCCTCCTGAGTGAGGTATCACAATCCCAGGAAGAGAAACAGGGGATGTACTCACTCATTAGTGGACTTTAAACAAAAAGCAAAGCATGTCCAACCTGCAAACCACAACCACTAAACAGCTTGGGATCTGAAGCACCTTGGACCACTGGCAACTTGGAGCCCATTCCCCCCAGAGAAACACTTGACCCAGTCTTGATGTTGGGATAAGGAAATAAAATTTGCCTGGAGTACATGCTGAACTAAGATACCTTGGGACCTTGGGATCTCCTGCTCTTGCTGGGGAGGAGATAAGGAGATGGGGAGAAGAGAGAGTGACTGGGAGGGATGGGAGGGAGAAGGGAGTTTGAACAAGGGGCTAAATGGATAAAAAATGAGACCTTATTCATAATAAAACAATTCCTGCTTCACAGTAAAGTCTGTCAGATATTCTAGGCCTGGAGGCCAAAGATGGATGCCCCAAAGTTTCAGGGGAAACACTGGGTGACTGTACAGGTAGCCAGATGTCTCACTTGTTTCTATAGTTTTGAAAGTTGCTTGCTCTGCATTTCCTAATTGCTGTAGCAATTGGTTTCTGGCCCGGACTTTCGGGTCTAGACCAGAGGTTTGACTGGCAGTCTTGCAGTCTGGCAGTCCCACAGAATCACAGAATCACATAGACGCTTATATCAATTTTATGCTGATCTCCTAGGGCCCAGACATATAGCTTGCTCTTTTCCCTAAACTAACCCATCTTTCTTATCTTGTTCAGCCATGAAGCTCCATGCCTTTCCTCAGAGCAGCATTTCAGCTTCTTTTCTCTGTGTCTGCTGCCATCTCATTGTCATTTCTCCATCGCATCTCTGTGGAATCTCTGCTCTGCTCTGAGATGTTTCCAGAGTTTTCATAGTTTGGTAGCCCCACCCACACTTCCTGTCTGCCTTTGGTCAATCAGCGTTTTTTTAATTAAACCAGTAGGCGGGACAATTGTTTACAATAGAACACAACAGAATCCCAATACAGATTACTCAGGTGAAAATATATTCTTCTTAGGTGTCTGATGGAATTGAAGACTAGATAATTATAGTTACAATTTCCCTTGGTCATAATTGAAAGTAAATTAGGTACAAAACTTTGACTCATCAAGAGGAGATATATAATGGAATACTTTCTCTAAATGTGTCAAATGCTAATAGACTGGACATTGTAAATGTATTTGTTACTTGGTAAATGTTCTTATTGTATATAGTTTGGCATCATTAGAATTAAACACTTTTATTTTATTTAAACGAAAGGGAGGGAGATGTTGCAGGAGAATTGTCCATACAGCCAATCCACTGTGCTGACAAAGCAACCCTGAATCTAGAATGGAGTCAGCAATTGACTGACTGAGATTAACCATAAAGTGCTTGGAGGACTTTGCAGAGGGTCTAGAGAGGACTGAAAGGGACTTGGGACAAGTTTGGAGGAATTTTCCCTGCTGGAGTTTCTGGAGAATGTGGAGGGAGGGTCAGCCAATAGCTCCACTTTCCTTGGAATTTTCAGGGTTGTATCTTAATTTCTGACTCCTGAGTTTTTATTATACTAGAACAAATTAGGTAATAGTTTCAACTGCCAGCTATACTGAGAAATATAGCTGTCCTGAGGCAAAGGCTCTATAACCTGAGAGACTATGGCAGCGACCAGTCTTGGACTGACTGGCTGATATGAGCCATTAGGGACACTGTTAACATCACCCATTAGAACCTCGGAGATAATAGAAAAAGGACAGACAAACATCACAGAGAAAACTTTTTAATTTTAGTTTACAAGGTCAGACAAATCTGCATTGGTAGTAATGTTGAGAGACTGCTGGGGCCTAGGGTCTGATATGGGGGCTTTGGGAACTTTGCTGAGGCCTCTGGTCTTTCATGAGTTGTAACACATCTCTGTTATAAGCTTCAGAGCAAAGCAGCTGCCTTTGAGTACCCCACACAGTTATTCTCACTAAGGTCCACTACACTAAACTAGGCTCTAACTGTTTTATGGGACTGTCACAGGTGCCACCTGTGTGGTTGTGGTAGGTTAAATGTAATTGGTATCCAAAATATTATAGGAAATGATACTATTAGGTGTGGCATTTTTGGGACGGGTATGGCTTTGTTGGAGGAAATGTGTCACTGTGGGGATGAGCTTTGAGTTTGCTATGCTCAGGATACCACCCAGTGTCTCAGTTGACTTGCTGCTACCTTTAAGATATAAGGCTCCAGAACCATATCTGCATGCACAGTCCCCTGTCACAGGGATAAAGGACTGAACCTCTGAAATTATAGTTAAGTCATTCAATTAATTATTTCTTACAAAAGTTACTGTAGCTGTGGTATCTCTTGACAGCAATAAAAACCCAAACTAAGAGAGTTGGTACCAGGGACTGGGGCATTGCTGTGATAGGCCTAACCATGTGTTTGTTTGGAGGAGTTTGGAATTTGGTGCTTTGGCTTTGGAAAGCAGTGGCATGCTTTAAGCACGGCTTAATGAGGCCTATGAGAAGGAGCATGGAAGACAGCAGGGCTAAGAGTTACTTAAACTAATGGGGGGTGCAGTTGTGAAGTTTCAGAAGTGACAGACTTGAGTATGTTACCTAGAAGTCATTCTTGTAATATGTTCGTGAAGAAAATGGCTGCTTTTTATCCTTGTCCAAAGAGTCTCCTGAGGCTAAAGTGAAGAGTTTTGGATTAATTCCATTGACAGAAGAAATCTCAAGACATCCTAGTTTAGACTCTGTCCTATGGTTTTTAGTGGTAACTCTAGAAATCATTTACAATGAAAAGGAGCAAGCTGAGCAGAGTGAATCACAAAAAGTAAATTTTGAGGAGAAAAAGCACCAGAAAGTTGAATAGAGCTGAATCCCATGTTCAATGGATTAAGAATGGAGTAGGAAAGTGATGACCTCGGGGCACCAGCTCACCCTGCTACGGTTCCAACTTGAGAAAAGAAACTAAAGAAAGGCTTATAGCCAAACATGGTAGGCGGAGCACAGCTCCAGCACCAGCACTGAGAAGACAGAGGCTGGGAGATCTCCCGAGTCTGAGGCCAGCCTGGTCTACAGAGCAGAGCAAGTTTCAGGAAAGCCAAGCTTCGACAGTGAAGGAAACCATCAAAAACAGAAAGCTGGTGAAGATGTGTAAGTGGGCACATCCAGCCCCAGCAAGCAGCAGAACATGGTTGGCATCTTTGGACACATGGTACTGCCCTTAGAGTTAAGGATAGAAGAAATGGGTTATGGAATTTGCCTCTGCACCTAAGAAAAGCCTCTGAGGCCAGCATGTGTTGGCCTGTCCCTGAGTGGGGCTGAGAAAGGCCATTCCTTGTATCTGTGAAGTTGAAGCCTGGATTGTCTTGGAGAAACCAAGATGTTAAGAGATTCCAGAGTCATGAGATACCTGCCAAAGAGAGCTGCTAACAGGGAGTAGAAATATCCAAGAGAGAAGTGTGTTATAGTCAACCCAGCTGACAGGTGTTAGAGATCTGAAGAGTATTAACATCACACAAGGAGATGCAGAGTTTGGCATTGGCCCAGATTATTTTCAGATTTGTTTCATCCAGCATTTTCTCACTATGCTTCCTTCCCTATGTTTTGCAATGGTCATGCATATCCTGTTGGAACTTTGTGATCAGTTCTTTTATTTTGATCTTACATGGATTATAGCTAAGAAATTGCATGAATCTCAGAAGAGACTTTTAACTTTGGAATTTTAGAACATTATTAAGACTATAATAGACTATGGGGACTGTTGAAGGTGGACTAAAGGTATTTTGCATTATGATATTGTTACAAGCCTATGGGTGCCAGGGAGTTTGGTAGTTTGAAAGTTACTGGCCCCTGAAATATCACCGGGAGTGGCACTTAGGAGGTGTAGCATAGTTGGAGTCTGTGTGGACTTATTGGAGGATGTCTGTCACTGTGGGAGGGGGCTTTGAGGTTTCCTATGCTGCAGATACCACTGATTGTCAGTTGACTTATTTCCTGTAAGATGTAGCAATCTCAGCCCCAGCACCTCATTAATTTGCATGTTGCCATGTTCCCTGTCATGATGATAGTGGACTAAAAGTCTGAAAGTTTAAGTCAGCTACCCAAATAAATGTTTTGTTTGTAAGATTTGTCATGGCAAGTTGTCTTTTCACAGCCATAAAAACCTTATCTAAGACAGTCATGAAAGCCATTTCCTCTCATCTCCCAGGAAAGGTCACACAATATCAACCCACATGGATCTGAAATCATAAAGCATTGCAAAATCCTACTAGATCTTATAATAACAACCCAGAGCTAGATATTGGGGAAAAGCTGAAAGATCAGATGGAGAGAGGAACAAGCCACAACCAGTGCTCATCTAGCCAACTCCTCAGGCCTAAAGGGAAGGGGTGAAATCAAGTCTCCTCCAAACTTGTGTCTCTTTCTCTGTCCAGCCATTTCACTTTCTAGCTCAAACTTCCTAGTTCTAGAATGAAAGACATTTTTGTTTCCCAGGTAGTGGGTGCAGAGGTGTGGGATTACAATTGCTGGAATAAAAGGTATGTCCCAGCATTGACTGGGTCTGTTTGGCCTTGAATTTACAGAGATTTGTCTGCCTCTATATCCTCCCCCAGGAAATGCTGGGATTAAGGGTTTGTGTCACCACTTTCTGACCTCCATGGCTAAATCTGTGCCTCATTCTGTCCACTGATTTCCAGGCAAACTTCACTAGATTCATAATATATCTCCACAATGAAGTATTTATATTCCTGTACAAAGCTTATTTCACTTAGCATATTATCCTCCCTCCCTGTCCGTTCACATTCTCAAAATACAAAGTTTACTTCTTTCAAAAGATCAATTGTAGTACAGTGTGTTTATATGTGACATTTTCTTTACCAACTTATCCACTGATAGATGTTTATGTTTCCATGTCTTGCTTCAAGTGATAAATCAAAGAATAATATGATATCAGCTCTCTCTTTAACAGATCATCAGTCCCTGAGTTTTACCCTTCCCAGACTGGGATGGCTGGATCACACAGCTGACAATGGCCTTGGTGTACATAAAACTGAAGCATTTATCATCTCTCCAGAGACCCTAACTAAGACAGTCTCTGTGAGAATGAGGTGAACATTTAGAGTATACTCAGCCTCCATATCCTTTCAATTTACTTCTGGGCATAGAAACCAGAGAGGTGACTATTCATATCTACTACAATTAGGACAATGAGAAAAAGATTTGATCAGTTAAAAACACTGTAATTTTAACATCAAAAATAGCCACATGGCTTTCTCCCATCTACACAGCTTTCCAAGTGCTGCCATCATTGGATGATTTAGGCTGAGGTCTGAAGAAGCTTCCTTCTCTCTCCACAGATAGGACTTTAGGGAAGATACATGGGCTACCTAGAAACACAGTGCTTGTGGGAAAACTGGGAAAGCATACATACCTGCTTATGGTCTCACCAATCCTACTCTACCTTCTTACAGGAAGTACATTCCCCAAAGGAACAGACAGATATCACACACCATCAGAGAGTTCTCTTCCAGGGGTCTGGAGAGGATGAGTTTATTGTGATGCTCCTTGTAGTATGAAGTTTCTGGGCTGGAATTTCTTCTGACCTAGCCCCAAGTTTTGGACCTGCTCACATCCCTGCTGCCCTTACCCCCCGAGCCCCAATAAATCACACAAAGGCTTATATTAATTTTATGCTGATTGGACTATGGCTCAGTCATATAACTTGCTAGCTCTTTCATCAGATCTTAATCTATTTCCATTAATCAGTTTAGCCATGTGTCTTAGTACATTTTCTCTAAACAGCATTTCAACTTCTTTCCTCTGTGTCTGCTGGCATCTCTTTGGCATCTCTCTTGCATCTCTGTTCTGTTCTTCCTATTCCCAGAGTTTTCTTAGTCTGGTAGCCCCACCCATACTTCCTGTATACCTTGAGCCAATCAGCATTTTTATTTAACCAGTAGGCAGGACAATTATTTGCAATGTAGCATATTCACACCACAGCTTCTTCTCTTTTCTCTCCATGACAGGTGGACAATCTAACAAACCTGGACTTTCAATGCATGGTAAAATTGTCCTTATTGTTCAATGTCTGGTAGGGCTTTTTGCACTATCAGTTGTAGTGGTTTACCTGTTAATCACCCGCTGGCACAGGTAAAGTGACTTACATTCTGCTACCTATACTATACTTCCATTTCATCCATGCTTGGGAAAGAGAGGGGTTTCCTTCACCCAGTGTCTGGATTCCATCTCGTTCTCATTGCTATCTGTCTGCTTCTCAGTTTCTGTGATCCTCACATCATCGCCTTCCTGTGTCCTGTACCCCATGTCTGTCAGTCATGATCTTTCCTTTCCCTGTGACATTTGGAGACATCTTCCCTTCATCTTTTACCAGGGAGCCAATTAAGGAGGAAGACACAAAACAAATGAAGGAGGATGATAAACAAGTGGATAAAGAGCCAGCCACACTCAGGAAAACCTCCAAAGACACCCCTAAAGAAACCTCAAATGTGAAACCTCCAAAGAGAGAAAAATAAAGTAAGTTCTATGTTTCCTCACCATAGCAGCAGGGATGAGGAGAGAGTCACAGAAAATACAGTGAGGCAGAAGAATCAGGGGTCCCTGGGAGAGCAAACGCCCTGCCAGTGGGAGATCAAGAGGTGAGGGTGTGGACATAGACTGTGCAGAGCACTGAAGAGACCTTTAGGATCCAGAATGTCCCAGTCAAGCACAGTACCATCCCCAGCACCAGTTAGAAAAACAGAACATACAACAAGGTGAAAGGCTCAGATGCTAGGAAGGGCCAGGTTAGATCAGAAAGGAGGCAGCAACAAGAAAGGCAGTGGCAGCCATGGTGTGAATGCACAGCAAGGACACCAAGCAGCTGCCAGTGATCATCAGCTCCAGGGTCCTGCACAACTGAGGACCCCAGTGACAGTGACACTGTCTCCCCTTTATTTAGGACAAGAAGTAAGAGCATGCTCAGTGAGGACAACCAGACACTGTCTACCCACA
>PVIH01028497.1:0-15079 GCA_004025045.1 Sigmodon hispidus | reverse complement strand
TGGAAAAAAAAAAATTCAGAGGGAAAGATGAACACAAAGAAAATATAGGTGTAGCAATCTTATTTGTATGTCTACCCTTGATAAGCCATGCTTATCATTCTTATCCTCTATATAGTTATTGTTAACTCTTCCACATTTTAAATTCTTTTTACTGTGTTTTTTTTTTAATAAATACAAAATAAAGGAAAAAAAAAGAGAAGAAAGTTAATGTTTGGATAAAATGTCAATGATCATATATTTCATATGTTTAAAACATATGTACCTAGAATATTTTACACATCAAAAGCCAGCATAACTAGCCAATAAATCAGTTCAAAGTGCACATAACACAGACTACAAACCATTCATGTGTTTTCATAGAGCAAAGGATAACTTACACTTCTAGTAAGCAAAAGCACTTCTGTGAAACTTGTGAGATGTTATCAAAAAGATGACCCAGTCTGTGACAGCACACAGACTGTGACTAGAAGGTCAATGATAGATAAGCATCCCTCATATATTTATTACACAGGACCACACTATTTACCTACTACTTGGAAAGTGTAATGCATCTTGGCTTGGTAAATTCTCACTATGGCACAAAGGTTTTCATTAAATATAGTACAACAACACAACAAAGTTCTTTCAAGGCTCTGAACAAAGCCTATCCTTACAGGGAAGTTCAGCTTCATTCATGACAGCAGCACCTAGTAACTGGTATGGATTGAATACATGTTAAAGTAAGGCTACATCCTGAGAATCATCTCAGCCTGACACTACCCTGAGTAGACACCTGTTCAGACTGTGATTATATTATTCAAATGATATTGACTCAAATTTTTTTAATTCCTAAATACCTGCAATTTTTATTAACAAATAAATCATTTTGCTTTTCTATTAATATATTTGATGTCTATCTTCTTCATTATAAATTTACTATTCTCTTTATTATTTTCTTAATTATTTAAATGTTTTTTTCTCATACTTCCATTGCTCCCCCTTCCTCCCACCCTACTCCCATCCATTCCCCAGGGAGGGCAAGGAATCCCATATGAGTCAGTTTGTTCTGGCATATCTAGTTGAGGTAGGTCCAAGTTTGTACCCCTCACCCCCATTATCAAGGCTGAGTAAAGTGTTTTTTTTTTTTTTTTGTAGGGAATAGGCCCCAAGAAGCCAGTTTATTCATCAGGAATAAACTGTGGCTTTATTGCAAGAAGCTCCACAAACTGCCCAGGCCATTTGACTGTCATCTACATTCAGAGGGCTTAGTTCCTTCCATGAAGGTTCCTCAGCAGTTATTTGAGAGTCAGTGACATCCCAATAGCTCCAGTCAACCTTCTCTGTGGGTCTCCTCCCCATGATCCTGAGCCCTTTGCTCATATACTTTCTCCTTTCTCTCTTCAGCTGGACTGGGTGCTCGACACAGTGCTTAGCTGAGGATCTCTGCTTCTGCCTTCATTAGTTTCTGGATGAAGATTATATAATGACGATTGGATGGTTATTCATTAATTACGGGCTAGTTCTGTTTAGGCATCCTCTTCACTATTGTTTGAAGTCTTAGTTGGGGATATCTTGTGGGTTCTTAGATGTTTCCCTAGCACTAGGTTTTGTTCTAACTCCTCAGTAGCTTCCTCTATCAAGATATCCATTTCTTTGTTCTCCCTCTCTGTTGCTCCCCCCCACTCAACCATCTCATTCTCTCTTAAGTTTCTTCTGTTACACAGCTGCTCAGGGCTTGGGAATTGTAGCCTGGTTATCCTTTGCTTTATGTCTAAAATCCTCTTATGAGTAAGTACAAACCATGTCTATCTTTCTGGGTCTGTGTTACCTCCCTCAGGATGATACTCTCCAGATCCATCCATTTGCCTGAAAATTTCAGTATGTAATTTTTTTTATTGCTGAGTAATACTCTATTGTGTAAATGTACCACAATTTTTAAATCCATTCTTCAGTTGAGGGGCATTTAAGTTGTTTCCAGGTTTTTGCTATTACAAATAATGCTGCTATGAACATAGATGAGCTGATGCCCTTAGGGTAAGAATGTGCATCCTTTGGGTATATGCCCAATAGTGTTATTGCTGGATCATTGGGGAGATTGATTCCCAATTTTCTGAGGAATCACCTTAGTAATTTCCAAAGTGGCTGTAAAAGTTTACATTCCCACCAGCAATGGAGGAGTGTTTCCTTTGCTCAGCATCCTCTCCAGCATAGACTATCATCTGTGTTTTTGAGACAGGCGTAAGATGGCATCTCAGAGTTGTTTTGATTTTCATTTCTCTGATGGCTAAGAATGTTGAGCAGTTCTTTAAGTGTTTTTCTGTCATTTGAAATTCTTCTGTTGACAATTCTCTACTTAGATCTGAACTCCATTTTAATTGGATTATTTGTGTTTTGGGCCTCTAGTTTCTTGAGTTCTATATATATTTTGGAGTTCAGTCTTCTGTCTGGTGTTGGGTTGGTGAAGATCTTTTCCCATTCTGTAGGCTTTTGTTTTGTCTTATTGACCGTGTTCTTTGTGTTACAGAAGCTTCTCAGTTTCAGGAGGTTCCATTTATTAATTCCTTGTGCTATCTTCTTTGTTTGGGACTCTATTTAGTGCTTGCCTTTTTTATTTGTTCACAGACATTCAATTTTTTTTGATCCACTTTTATCTCTGTACTTCATTCAAAATAATGCTGTTCTCCATCATCTCTTTGACATCTATTCTATTCCCTGGATCTATCTCTGTTCTCTGTCATTTCTCTGACATCTATTCTATTCCCTGGATCTATCTCTGTTCTCTGTCATTTCTCTGACATCTATTCTATTCCCTGGATCTCTCTCTGTTCTCACACAGCCTTCTGTTTGGCCACCAGCTGACTTTCTAAATATTGTTCTATTCTAGAATTTTTACTGAGTTCTTTTTAAAATTTCTCTGATGTATTATATTTCCTCAGTTCTCTAAGAGAATAATATTCAAAGTTTTATGTTCTAGGCCTCACCAAACAGAGCTGGATTACCCTAGATCTGAGTATAGTATAGTATCTGAGAACTCTTTATATCTTTTTTCTGTCTTGTTTATAATTCTTATTTACCTCCTAATTTATATGTGTGTTCTGTTTCCAGTTCAGATACTGTGATAAAACACCCTAGCAAAAAGAAACTCAGGAAGAAAAAGTTTAACTTACAAGTGAAGATTATACTCCATCACTGCAGGAGATTCAAGGCAAGACCTTAAGGCATCTTGTGTCTTCTTCAGACAACTTGAAGCATGATCTCACAGTCAAGAACACAAATGAATCCATGGGTGTTTATTACTGAGTTTACTTTCTTATATAATTCAAGACTGGAACTCAGAGAATAGTGAAGTCCACAGTGAGTTGAGTCTTCCCACATTAATGTTGTCACTAAAACAATCCCTCACAATCATGTCTGATGCAAACCTGATCAAGACAGTTTCTCATTGAGATGCTCTTGCTTTGTTACTCAAGATTGTGTTAAATTGGTTATTGAAATTATCACACAGTTTGCAATTTCTTATTATAAATAAAGTCATATTTTTATCTATGTATACCCTTTTTCAAACTTCTTTCTGCCTCCTGCCCCTTCCAGTCACTCTCTTTTCCAAACCAACTAGCAACAAATAATCACACAAAGGATTTCTGTCTAATCAAAAAAGAAGATTTCAATTTTAATATAGCAAATTCTATATAACAAAACAAGTATCAAGCAAGAATTATAGTTACAATGTCTAGTCTATTTGTATTTAGCAAAATTAAAGAAAATATTTTATCATCTCTTTATCCTTGTGAGTTCAAGGCTTCATATCTAATATACTTTTTATAATAACTAAGAAAAACTATACTCACAACTAATCTTCAACTACATCAAAGACCATGGAAGGTTAAAATAGTACCCAAATAAACAGAAAGTACAAGCAAATTCCAAAATCTAGAAATGACAGAGATGACATTTGTCTGCCTGGGCAGTCACCCAAAGTTCCTTTGTAATGGTGGCACATCCATCTTCAGCCTACAGGCCTAAAGTCTCTGGTATACCTCTTCAGTGAAGCAAAAAATTTAAAGGATTGCTTTACCCATTCTAGCATAGTTCATAAGTCGTCTCTGCTTGTGTCCTGAAGATGTCTGGCAGTTTTCTCTTCAAGAGTTTCTTGTCCAGTGGCTAACCGTTGACACAAAGAAAATAAATTCCATATAGAGTTTCTTCAATGTCCATCATTCTCTTGAAACAGATTGGTGCTGCCCTGAGCAGACCTGTCTTACTGTCCAGAAAAGTCTAAGTTCTTAAAATATTTTAAATGCCATATTTTATAGTTCTTTAAAGTGTTTGAAGATTACCTATCTAATTGAAATATCTTTGTATACCTACAAAAACCTAACTAACATGACTAAAAATTTGGCTATCATAGATGACTATTAGTCTGCATTTGTTAATTTTACATTATAATTTTAAAGGAATTTAATAAATATAATATCTTAAACAAGAATAGCAATATACATGCAGTATAACAAAATTGACCTTAAATTTGTATCAATAAACCAAAATCCATAACAATGTAAAAATATTTTGAAATTAATAGCTGATTATATTTTGGGAATTTGAGTGTATCTTTCCATTACTACTTCCTGTTGTTTGAGGGATGCTGAGAATCTTGTGAAAGTTCTTAGGCTGGATTACTTTAGCTGGCAGCCTTAAAGCTGATGTGGCCATCTCTTCCTATCAGAGATTTTTTTTTTCCAGGTGGTTATTCTTGATTGAACCATACTGGCCTGGAAGCAATCCACAGGTTCTCATCTTCTCTGGAAACAAAAGCAGAACCTCTTTTCCAAAGCAACATAGACTGAGACCCAAATTTCAAAGTCAAGATACCTTTAAAATATATGTGTTTGTTTAACTTAGCATCCTTTGCAATCAAATGTCTTTCTTCAGTTAGCTCATTAACAGTTAAAAAATTAAAAGACAACAGAATAACTAAATCCAGACTTTGTGTATTTTCCATCTTTACATGGGTTTTTATAATTTTCATACTCTATTTCTCTTTTTAGGAGCTTTCTCCACCCTCTTTTTTCCCCTGAAGCCTATGTATTGTTTTTCACACACATTGTAACACGTTTAGAGGCCTTTTCCATCTGAATCTGTTTTATTGTGTATCCTTAATTATTTTCTAACCAGAGTAACTCTTAAAATGCTAGACGGTAAAGCACTGCTTTGACTGCTGACTTCATTCCACTCAGTGACTTTTCAACATGGCGGAGGTACCGGAGTCTTGCTTACCTTCCCAATTCTTAGAATAGGATTAAATATTGTGGAGGTTTTTACCGCCCCTACTCTGGGGAACTCTAGGTTCCACACACCACCATCAGAGCACTGCTCACTCCACTTAAGTTTGCCAGCAGGGCCTCATAAAGAGCCACAGTTTTTGTTGATAAAGCTGAGTCAGGATACCCCTTTTAAAGGAGCAGCACTTATTCACTGCGAGCAAACAGAGCAGTCCCAGAAAATGCTGCTACCAAGAAGCCATCTTTGACTCTATTCCCTCTTTGTTCAATATAAACAGAAACCTTAAATCCATCATATGCAGCTTGTTGCTTATCCCGAGTCTTCTGCGAGACTCTGGGAACCAGTCTTGGTGAAGCTTAAACTGCCTGCAGCAAGCCTGCTGCCATTTATTCCAGGCCAAGACAGTCCCTTTATTTAAAGAATGATATTCACAGCATGCAGAAAAAGGAGTGTAGCTCAGTTAGTAGAGCATGAGACTTTTAATCTTAGGGTCATACCCCACACTGAGCACTATGTTTATTGTGTGGTTTCTGGCCCATCCGGCTGGTGGTCCAGTCCCACAGACCCACAGTCCCAGATGAACTAGCCCCAAATAATCACACAGTGGTTTACATTAATTTCATGCTGCTTGACCTAAGTCTCAGGCATATTGCTAGCTAGCTTATGTATCTTAATTCAACCCATTTCCATTCTTGCCATGTGACCTATGGCTTACCTATTTCTTTACATGTTGCTTCCTGGGTGGTTAGATCGTGTGTCTCTTGACTCTGCCCTCCTTTCCCTATCTATGCTTCAATTTCATGCCTACTAATAAGGTGCCTGCCATAGGTCAAAACAGTCCCTTTATTCACAGTATAAGACATCTCACATCAATAGCTGGGTCTCAAGGTACATTTCCAATTTTCTGAGAAAACACCAAAATGATTTTCAATGAAGCTGTACAAGTTTGCACACCCACCAGCAATGGAGGAGTATTCTCCTTACTTCATATCCTCTCCAGCATAAACTGTCATTTGTGGTTTTGATCTTATCCATTCTGACAGGTATAGAATGGAATTTCAGTGTCATTTTGATTTGCATTTCCCTGATGACTAAATATGTTGAAAAATTCTTAAAATGTCTTCTGGCCATTTGAGATTCTTCTGTTGAGAATTATCTAAAAATCAGTTTTCTTTCACATGTGGGGATGGTAAAGATCTTTCCTATTCTATAGGTTGCCATTTTGTCCTATGGAGAGTATCATTTGTCTTACAGAAGTTTTTCAGTTCCATGAAGTCCTGCTTATTAATTGTTGCTCTTAGTGGCTGGTGTTCTATTCAGGAAGTTATCTCCTGTGCCAATGCATTCAATGCTATGTCCCATATTTTCTTCTATGAGGTTCAGTGTAGCTAGATTTATGTTGAGGTCCTTGATTCACTTTGACTTGAATTTTATGCATGATGATAGATATGAAACTATTTGCATTCTTCTATATACTGACATATTGTTCTTTGATGGTCTGTAAAGAATTGTGATAGTGGTTTTGTTGAATTTTTAAATTACTTTTAGTAAGTCCTACTGACCCATGAGCATGGGCAATCTCTCCATCTTCTGATATCTTCTCCAATCTCTTTCTTCATAAACTTGGAGCTCTTGATATATAGGTCTTGCTTGGTTAGAGTTACCCAAAGATATTTTATATTGTTTATTGCTATGGTGTTTTTTCCCTGATTTTTTTCTCAGGCCTTTTATCATTTCTATATAAGAGGGCTACTGATTTTTTTAAGTTAATCTTTATTACAGCTACTTTACTAAAGGTATTTTATTAGCTGTAGGAGTTTCCTTGTAGAATTTTTGGGGCTACTTATGTGTACCATAAGCAAATAGCAAAAATTTGGCTTTTTCCTTTCCAATTTGTATCACCTGGATCTCCTTTTGTTGTCCCATTGCTCTAGCTAGGACTTTTGAGCACTATATTGAATAAATATGGAGAGTGAACAGTCTTGTATTATTTCTTATTTTAGTGGAATTGCTTTGAGTTTCTATCCATTTTATTTGATGTTGACTGTTAACTTTTTGTATATTGCTTTTATTATATTTAGGTAAGTTCTTTGTATCCCTGATCTCTCCAAAACTTTTATTATGAAGGAATGTTGGATTTTGTCAAAGGCTTTATCAGCATCTAACAAGATGATCATGTGGGTTTTTTTCTTTCAGTTTGTTTATTTGGTGGATTACATCTACATATTTTTATATGTTGAACTATTCTTGTATCTCTGGAATAAAGCTCACTTGATCATGGTGGGTGATCTTTTTTATATGCTCTTGAGTTAGGTTTGCCAGTATGTTATTGAGTATACTTAGATCAATGTTCATGAGGGAAATTCACCTATAATTCTTTTTTGTTGTTGTTGTTGAGTCTTTGTGCGTTTTGGGTAACAGGTTAACTTGGCCCTTGAAAAAAATTGGGGAATGTTTCTTTTGTAATTAGTTGAGGACTACTGATATAAGCTTTTCTTTGAAATTTTGGTAGAATTCTGCACTGAAACCCTCTAACCCTGGGCTTTTCTTAGTTAGGAAACTTTTAATGACTGCTTCTAATTTTTTAGGGGTTATATGTCTATTTAAATTGTTTCTGTGGTCTTAGTTTAATTTTTGTTTGTGGTATCTATCAAGAAATTTGTCCATTTTTTAAAAAGATATTACAGTTTGCAGAGTACAGGTTTTTTTTAATCATTTTGACCTAAAGATTCTCCAGATTTTTGCAGTGTCTGTTGTTATTCCTCCTCTTTTGTTTTTGATTGTGTTTGTTTATTCTGGTCTGAATATTCTCTCTTTGACTTTTAGTTAGTTTGGATAAGGGTTTGTGTATCTTGTTAATTTTCTGAGAGAACCAACTCTTTGTTTCATTGATTCTTTGTATTGTTCTGTTCTTTTCTGTTTTATTGCTTTCAACTCTCAGTTTGATTATTTGCTGTTATCTACTCCTCTTGAGTGTTTTCACTTCTTTTGTTCTAGAGCTTTTGGGTGTGCTGTTAAGCTGCTAGTAAACTATTTCTCCATTTTTTTTATGTAGGCATTTATTGCTATGAAATTTTTTCATAACACTGCTTTCATAGTGTCCCATAAGTTTCAGTATATTGTACCTTTATTTTCATTGAAATCTAAGAAGTCTTTAATTTCTTTATATTTTTAGTGGTGTTTCAGCTGAGAGTTATTCAGTTTCTCTGAGTTTTTAGGCTTTCTGTAGTTTATGTTGTTGTTAAACTTCAACTTTAATCCATGGAGATTTGTGGTGATATGCTACATAGTTAGTAAAACCTGGACTATCAAGAGATCAACCCATAGTCAAACTTAGGCAGAGATAGTTTCAGGAGTTCTGGATCTCAGTGAGTATAAGGCCAAACAGCTGGGCCTTTGGCACACACCTTTAATCCCAATACAGGGAAAGCCAGGAGTGGTGACCTATACCCTTAATCTCATAACTCCAGAGACAGAACTTTCGGTGTTTCTGTGAATTCAAGGCTAGCTACCAAATAGAGTAGCTCACACCTGGATGGGATACAGCTGGGCAAGAAGGTATTTAAGGCAAGCTTAGGAAAACAGCAGCAATTAGAAGTGACCAGGAGTGAGGCTGAGGAAGCTGGAAGATATTTGGTAGAGATTTGACTGTGATGTTTCCTCTCTCTGATATATTTCAGCCTTTCCCTGATATCTGGCTCTGAGTCTCTTTCATTTCAATCAGAATTCTTGCTTAAGAGATCTGATAAAATACAGGGGTTATTTGAATTGTTTTATATCTGGTAAGATTTGCATTGTAACTGAGTATGTAATTTCATGAGGTTCTGAGAGAAAAATGTATTCTTTGCTGTTTGATGATGCATTTTGTAAATATCTGTTAGGTCCATTTGAGTCATGACATCTATTTAGTTTCTGTCTAGATAACCTGTCCATTGGTGGTAGTGGGGTGTTGAAGTCTCCTGATAGTAATGTGTAAGATTTCATGGATAATTTAAGTTTTAGTAAATTTTTTTACATATGTGGTTTTTAATGCCTTGTGGGACAAATATTCAAAACTGAGATAACATCTTGGTAGTCTTTTCCTTTGATGAAAATAAAATGTCACTCTCTATCTCTTTTGATTAATTTTGGTTTGAAGTCTATTTTGTTAGATATTAGGATAGCTGCACCTGTTTGCTTCTTAGGTCTGTTTGATTGGTAAATACTTTCAACCTTTTACTTTGAGGTAATGTTTGTTTTTGATGTTGAGGTATGTTTCTTGTATGCAGTAGAAGGATGGGTTTTGTTTTTGTATTTACTGTGTTAGCCTGTATAGATTTATCAGTAAATTGAGTTCATTGACATCAAGAGATAATAATGATCAGTGACTGTTAATTTTTGCTATTTTTTGCTGTTGTTGTTGGTGGTGTGTTTCCCTTCTTTGGGTGTTACTGGTATGGGAATATCTATTGCCTCTGATCTTGTGAGTGTAGCTAAATTCCTTGGGTTGGAGATTTCCTTCAAGTATCTTCTGTAGTTAGATTTAGGCATTACTGAGGGAAGCCTAGAGGCATATCTTTGGGAGTCTCAGGAACTTGAATGGGCATGGCCATCCCTATTGAGAACCTTGATGTATTGTACACTGACCTTTTTCTTGTTTGTTTTTGCATTCTCAAGGAGAAGTCTGGGATTATCACAAAATGGGACAGTTTTACTCTCTAAAGATTGTCTTAAGGTTCAATTTCTATCAGTGAGTTTTTATATAAACTCTTAATAAATATTAATCCTTTATATAATCAATTGCAAGTAGATAATTCTTCAATATCTGGTGTCCAGTACGCACTTAACCTTTGTTTAACGGTTATATGATTGTTATACTTAAAGTCATTATTCAAAAAAATATACACTCATTTATAAATTGCATATTTTTACAATATAAACTTCAGTCTTTAAGATAATAAAAATTACAGATGAGTTACTTAAGTTTACCATATAATAGTCATGTTGTTTAACTTTCTCAAATATATAGTAAAATATACCAAATAAACGAAAATCTTCAACCACTTCATAGACCTAAAATTAATGTTTTGTTATTCAAAATTCAGTCATGAGAGACATGACAACTCTTGACAACACTATTCCTTTCCCAAAATAGTGTTAGACATCAAAGACACTCCACAAAGAGTTAATCTTCCTTGACAAATAATGGCCTGTTAGGCAAAAAACTGCTCTTGTCTCTGCTGACAATAAACATGCTGTCCAATCCAGACAAATAAAATAAAAGATAAAGACTATGAAAACCTGCCAAGACAAAGTAAGACAGTTTCTCAAAATACTCTGCCTCTAAAGAAATCTGTCAGATATCCTAAGCCTATGGCCAAAAAAATTAAATAATCCAACTTTACAAAAAAAAAGCTATAAATAAATATCTAGACAGCTAACTGTCGCTGTCCTCTCCTAAATCTTAAAAACTACACTTTTATGCTTCCAGCTTATTCAGATAATATGTTTTCCTTCTTGAGTCTTTAATAAAGCTAAAGACTAAATAATTAAAATTTACTACCATCTCATATCTTAACTAAAAACATTCAAATATTAAATTTATATTATTCAAAACAAACAGCATTAAAATAATCTCTATGTATTGCCATTTACCAATATTCTAAACATTTAAAATATACCTTATGTTTGTTATTTGTTATAGTTTGATCTTGTTTATGTTATTGCCTTTCTCTCTCCTAAACAATACCTTATAATTATTTCTATTATATATAGTCTTATACTTAATTTTAAAACTTCCTTAGACAAAAGAGAGAGAGATGTAGTGGGATTCAGGAGTTTTTGAGGGAGGCCTTGATACCTTTGGGGTCTCAAGACCCTGAATGAGATGTTACCAGCCACCATTGGGAAGCCTGTTGCGTGAGGACCTTCCTTCCTGTTTGTTCCTGTGTCTCCTGGAGGAGGTCTGGCACCATCATGGCATGGGACAGTTCCACTTTCCAAAAATTGCCTCATGGTTCAATTTGTATCAGTGAGTGTTTATATAACCCTTTAATAAATATTAATCCTTTATATAATCAATTGTAAGTAAATAATTCTGCAATAACCTTCTGTAGAGCTGTATTTGTGGATAAATATTGATTAAATTTGGCTTTGTTATGAGGTATCTATCTTCTTTCTCTGTCTATGATGAAGTTTCTTTGGGTGTAGTCTGGACTGGCACCTGTGATCTCTGAGAGTCTTTTGCCTTCTGTAGTCTCTATTGAGAAGTCAGGTGTAATTCTAATAGGTCTTCCTTTAAATGTTACTTAGTCTTTTCCCTTGCAGCTTTTTATATTCTTTTGCTGTTATTGTTACTGTATGTTTAGTGTTTTGATTGTTATGTTGTGTGGAGACTTCATTTTCTGGTCCAGTTTATTTAGTGTTCTGTAAGCTTCTTATACCTTCATAGATATGTACTTCTTTAGGGTAGAAAAATTTTCATCTATGATTTTGTTGAAAATATTTTCTGGCGTTTGAACTTGTAAACTTCTTTTTCTATTCCTTTTATTCTTAGGTTTGGTCTTTTCATAGTGCACCAGATATCCTGGATGTTTTGTGTCAGGAAATTTTTTTAGATTTAACATTTTTTTAACTGATATATCTATTTCCTGGATGATATCTTCAACACCTAAGATTCTCTCTTTGATCATTGGATTCTGTTGATGATGCTTGCATCTGTATTTTCTTGCATCTTCCATTTCCAGAATACCCTCAGTTTGTGTGTTCTTTATTACTTCTATTTCCATTTTCAGGTCTTTGGCAGTTTTATTCATTTCTATTAACTTTATTTTTTTCTTAGTTTTCTTGACATTTTAAAAACATTTACTGATTTCTTCCTTTTGTGATTGTCTTTTCCTCAATTTCTTTAAGTGACCTTTTCCCATTTTCTTCTTTTTAATTTTTTTCTTTATTTATTTTGTATTTATCAAGAAAAACAGTAAACTGAATTTAAAATGCTGATAAGTTAACAATAACTATAAAGAAAATAAAAATCATAAACATGACTTATCAAGGGTGATAATGCAAATAATTTGCTACACTTAGATTATTTTGTGTTCAGCTTTCCCTCTGAATTTTTTTTTTCTATCCCTGTATATCCTTATTCAAGGTCCCTTCCCCCTTCCGCCACATCAGGTCATTTTTCTCTTCTCCACAACTCCCCATCCCCTCCCTGGGCAGGCAGCAGACAGTCCCATGGTCCCACTGATCCAATAACGATTAGTACAGTGTCCACTCCTGGCAAATCCAGTTTTGTCCTCCCTCACTCAAGAGTGAGTCAGGTGTTCCTCTAGGTGGAGGGGGATCCGAAGGGTCAGTCCAGGGTGTTCCTGATCCCAAGCTGTTCAGTGGTTATGGTTTGCAGCTTGGGCAAGCTTGGCTTCTTTCTTGTTTGTTTGTTTAGAGACCACTAATGAGTGAGTACATCCCCTGCTTATCTTTCTGAATTTGTGCTACCTCGCTCAGGAGGATATTCTCCAAATCCATTAACTTGCCTGCAAATTTTAGGATATCATTTTCTCTTACTGCTGAGTAGTATTCCATTGTGTAGATGTACCACAGTTTGTTAATCCATTCTTCAGCTGAGGGACATCTAGGTTGTTTCCAGGTTCTTGCTATTACAAATAATGCTGCTATGAACATAGTTGAGCTAATACTTTTGGAGTGTGACTGTGGATCTTTAGGGTATGCACCCAGAAGTGGTATTGCTGGGTCCTTGGGGAGACTGATTCTCAATTTTCTGAGAAACCACCATATTGCATTCCAAAGTGGCTGAACAAGTTTACACTCCTACCAACAATGGAGTAGTGTTCCCCTTGATCCACGTCCTCTCCAACATAGGCTGTCATCTGTGCCTTTTATCTTAGCCAATCCAACAGGTTTTAGGTGGTATCTCAAAGTTGTTTTGATTTGCATTTCTCTGATGGCTAAAGATGATGAGCACTTTTTCAGGTGTCTTTTAGCCATTGGTAATTCCTCTGCTGAGAATTCCCTTTTTAGATCTGTACCCCATTTTTGATTGGGTTATTCAAGGTTCTGGGCTCTGGATTCTTGAGCTTTTTATATATCTTAGAGATCAGTCCTCTGTCACTTGTATCGTTGGTGAAAATCTTTTCCCATTCTGTAGACTGTCGTTTTGTCTTATTGACAGTGTCCTTGGCTTTGCAGAAGTTCCTAGCTTCAGGAGATCCCACTTATTGATTGTTGGTCTTAGTGTCTGTGCCACTGGTATTATATTTAGGAAGTGGTCACCTGTGCCAATTCGTAGAAGTGTATTTCCCACTTTCTTTTCTATCAAGTTCAAAGTGGCTGGGTTTATGTTGAGGTCTTTGATCCACTTGGATTTGAGTTTTGTGCAGGGTGACAGGCTCAGATCTATTTGCATTTTTCTACACACTTCCATCCAACTATGCCAACACCATTTGTTAAATATACTATCTTTTTTCCATTGAATGTTTTGGCCTCTTTGTCAAAGATCAGGTGTTCATAGGTTTTTGGGTTAATGTCTGGATCCTCAATTCTATTCCATTGATCCACAAGTCTGTTTTTATGCCAGTACCAGGCTGTTGTTATTACTGTAGCTCTACAGGATAACTTGAAGTCAGGGATGGTGATACCTCCTGAGGTTCTTTTGTTGAGTAAAATTGTTTTGGCAATCCTGGCTTTCCTGTTATTCCAAATGAAATTGAATATTGTTCTTTCAAGGTCCAAAAAATATTATGTTGGGATTTTGATAGGCAGTGCATTGGATCTGTAGATTGCCTTTGGTAGAATTTCTTTTTTATTATGTTGATCCTACCTATCCAGGAACATGGTAGAGTTTTCCATTTTCTGATATCCTCTTCAATTTCTTTCTTCAATGATTTAAAATTTTTGTCAAATAGGTCTGTTACTTCTTTGGTTATAGTTACTCCAAGGTATTTAATACTATTTGCAGCTATTATGAAGGGTAATTTTTCCCTTATTTCTTTTTCAGCTCTTCTATCTTTAGTGTATAGAAGGGATACTGATTTCTTTGAGTTACTCTTGTATCCTGCTACATCCCTGAAGATGTTTATCAGCTGTAACAGTTCCTTGGAGGAATTTTGTGAGTCACTTATGTATATAATCATATCATCTGCAAATAGAGATAGCTTCACTTCTTCTTTTCCAATTTGTATCTCCTTAATCTCTTTTTGTTCCCCTATTGCTTTAGCTAAAACTTCGAGAACTATATTGAATAGATTAGGGGAGAGAGGACATCCTTGTCTAGTTCCTGATTTTAGTGGGATTGCTTTGAGTTTTTCTCCATTAAGTTTGATACTGGCTGTAGGCTTCTTGTAAATTGCCTTTATTATATTTAGGTATTCTCCCTCTATTCCTGATCTCTCCAGTGCTTTAATCATAAAGGAGTGTTGGATTTTGTCAAAGGCTTTTTTAGCATCTAAGGATATGATCATGTGAATTTGTTTCTTTAGTTTGTTTATATGATGGATAACATTTACAGTTTTTCATATGTTAAACCAGCCCTGTATTTCTAGGATGAAGCCTACTTGGTCATGGTGGATGATATCTCTTATACATTGTTGTATATCATTTGCCAAAATATTGTTGAGAATTTTTGCATCAATATTCATGAGGGAAATTGGTCTGTAATTCTCCTTCTTTGTTGTGTCTTTGAGTGGCTTGGGTATTAGGGAAATTGTGGCCTCATAAAAGGAATTTGGCAATATTCCTTCAATTTCTACTGTGTGAAATAGTTTGAGGAGTAATGGTAGTAATTCTTCTTTGAATGTCTGGTAGAATTCGGCACTGAAACCAT
>PVIH01028496.1:0-15080 GCA_004025045.1 Sigmodon hispidus | reverse complement strand
AGACCTTGAATAAGGATATACAGGGAAAGCTGAACACAAAGAAAATATATGTGTAGCAATCTTATTTGTATTTCTACCCTTGATAAGCCATGCTTATGATTCTTATCCTCTGTATAGTTATTGTTAACTCTTCCGCATTTTAAATTCTTTTTACTGTTTTTTTTTTTTGATAAATACAAAATAAAGAAGGAAAAAAAAAGAAAACAGTTTATCTAGAGCTAGAGAGCAAAGGCTAATGCTTACAAGTGCTGAGAGCAGTGTTATCATACAAGTGATTATGACAGTTTTTAGTCATTGTTCAGGTGTTGTTAGAAAATAAAAGAACTTACAGTTTCTTGAATTTTAGAAGGAATTTCGGGCTTGAAGAACATCTTAGAATTGTAAGATTATGAAGACTTTTGAAGTTGGAGTGAAAGTCTTTTGCATTATGAGATTACTACAAGAGCCAAAGGCAGAATTGTACATACAAAATGATACATTTGGGTGTCAACTTATTCAGCTATAAAGAAAAGTGAGTGTTTGTAGGAGCTTTGGGGCATAGTGGTGAAGGCAGGCTAGTGCATATTGACCTTGGAAGTTACAGATGTCCCATTCTTGGCTCCATTTCTGTTTGCTGATTTTCACATATAAACAAGCAATGTTTAAGCTCCCACTTAAGTAAGCAGAGCTAAGTCAGGCACTGTTCTGTGTTGATGTGATAAGCTCATTAATAACACATTATTTATTGCTTGCTTGCTTTCTTATGGAACCACAACATCCAGCACTTAACTAGGTAATGGCTTGCTAACTTTAGTGAGAATGAAGAGAAATAAAAAAAATGTAAATATATTTAAAACTGCAGACACAACAGGTGGAGTCAGAATTCAACTATAATTATTAAAGAGATTAGTGCTGCCATAGAGAAACCTATCATTTTTAGTAGAATGATAAAAATTGTACCTGGAATTCAAGGTATTTCGGAGTATGAAAATAAAAACTCACTTAGAGAAAAAGTTTCTGGGAAAATAGACACTTTCCACACTTTCCAGAAAAGCGCCATACTGGGAAGTGTTGTCCACAATTTAAGCATGTAGGTATTCAGAAGCCATTCAGTGAAGCAGCAATAACAGAGGTCAGGCTACATAGGAAGCTGGCAGAAGATCTCAGCATCATCTGCATAGTACTCCTTTTGAAGACATGAAGAATGTAAAAGTCCAGGGTCATTAAGGTTTATACTGAGGTGCAGACTACCATATTCCCATCTGTCATCGATTGTTTATTACCTTATCTTGCTATTTGAATATGGTATGAAGTATCTGAGGGTCCAGTCAGAGAAAATTCAGAAGAAATTACACAGCTATTCCATCCTCTTTCTTGTCCTAAAACAGATTAAGAAGTAACAGTTTAATTCAATAAGACAAGATTTGAATGAGGAGTTTTATATAAATCTCAGGAATGCAATGTTAGGAGTTTTGTTTTGTTGATTAATTAGTTTTTAGTTTTTAGTTTTGGCTTTGTTTTTTTTCATTTTGGGGGGGGGTTGTGGTTTTGTTTTGTTTTGTTTGTTTTTAAGGTGGCAAGCTCTCTCACAACTCATTGGAATATAACCAAAGGACCTTGTGCCAGACACTGACATACACCAAAGTTTGATTTGGAACAGTGGCTCTGAGTTTGTGATCTCCTATTAGTGAAGGTAAAAGATATGGACTCCTACATGTGTGTGCAAAGCCAAGGCAGTCTTTATTAAGAGAGTTATAGAAAAGTGAGAAATTAAGGAAAAGTGAGAAAAATTTTTGAGAAAGAATTATTTCACAGAGGAAAGAGCTGTTATCTATGTCTGGGCTCTTTATAGAGTTATGGAAGAGATTGGACAAGTGCTGATGTAATTATGTTGCAATTGGTTAATTTTCTGGGTAATCACAGGATGAACCAAAGGGAATCCCACATACTCTATGTATGTCCCAAGTTAGGAGATGATCATGTGATGTTCAGGTACTATCTACCCATTTAGAAGTGGTTAAAGTCTACCTCTACCCACCTGTAATTTGTGACTTCTTAAATGCTGACCTTAGCTGCCTCAGAGTCGATAGTCACTGACTGGTGTTGATACTTCTGCCTTTTAGGTGTCTCTAGTGCCAGTAAGTATATTAAGCTTTTTGTACTCATAGCTAATAAAAATAGCTGAATAAGGCACAGAGAATACTATGGTACCTCAAGAAGAAAACTAAATTGAATCTGCACAAAATTCAGCATTGTGAAAACTGATGGAAACCAAAATATACATGAGAACCTTGACACCAGCTCCAGTTTTACAAAACATTTTGCCATGGGATCAACAGAAGCAGGGCCAATGTTTGCACATGAATCCCTAAGGAAATTCATAGAGGTCTAAACAGATCTGAGACTCCATCTATGAAGCACTTGTCTCGAAGCAACACTGATAATCTGATCATTCAAATAGAGTCAAAGTGTTTCTCCCAGGTGCAAAGAAGAAATGTGAGTGAGTTCAGACAAGAACCAACAATTAGATTAGTGTTGCTCTTAATCTTGTTCAAAGAAGCTTTCTTTGCAGTGTGTTGATGCAGAGATGCATAACTGCCCAAAATACTGAGAGTAAATGTTGAGTGTCCAAACCTAAATGAGATATCTATATTATCCCCTTCAAGGCTAGGAAAACATCACAAAGAAAGGGTTGAAAAATATAGGAGCTCCAGGATACGAAAAATGCCCAAAAGACTGTAAGTACTCAGCCACAGATGAAACACCTCTACCAAACTTTTCATTCTAGCAGAGCTTAGGGAATATTTTTTTGTGGTGGGGGAAGAGTAAGACCTAGAAGATGTAGAGAAGAGATTAAAAATACTGTTCTTTGGGCATGACAAATCTGTTGCACAAGTGAATTTACATGGCTTGTGGTTACCTATATCAGACATGTACAAAATCAAGACAGCTTAAAAATTTGTGGGGTGGAAGGGCTCCTGAGGCCCCTTTTCTTGCTAAGAAACTATTGGCAATTGATGATTGTTGGCACAGGGAGAGTCATTTTGTATAGGAAGGTGGCCACTCTTAGGTTGCCCATGCATCAGTAGATGATTCCACATCCATAGAATATGGGCAGCACTAATTAGGTTCAGTGGGCTATAAAAAAATGAGAAATAATATGAGACATGAAGCTTAAAGCACTATGTGTTCAGAATGAGGTATTTTCATAAAGTAAATAAGTACTTTTCAATTAAAGCATGCTCTAGTTCAGGCATGGTCAGGACCCAGTAGGTTTTTATGCAGGCTGCAGGTGCCTGGAGAGCACTGTGTGCTCACTGCACAAAAGTAGACAGCTGAGTCACTGGGCTGGGAGTCTCTAATGTGCAGGGAAACATGCAGGCTGGCTTTGTTGAGGTGAACTGTGAATCTGCCTTCTTCCTTTTGGCCATTGGAGATGATGGACATCAGAGCTTTGGGGCCTTTCCCAGGATACTGTCTGTACCACCAGAAGTAGTCAGAATTACTATCGCTGGAAGTGCAGTTGAGAGAGGCCATGGCTCCCTGTGGAACACTGAGGGATTCTGGGGTCTGCTGCACCTTCCGTTGGCTGCTCACCCCTGTGCGGAGAGACAAAGATCAGACAACCAAGACAAATGCATATGGATGCTAATACTCTAAAATAGCTTTTCCATGGTCCTCCCACCTCTCAACAAGAGATGGCAAACATCTGTGTTTCTGCCATAATACTAGAATAGGCAACAGCTTCACATATCACACCTTATATCCAAAAGAAGTGCCCGAACTCACAAGTAAACTGAAGCCATAGGACCACCAGTGAAACACTCAAGGATTTCATTTTTCTATCTTCTCTTTTCACTGAAGATCCAGAAAAAAAATGAGTTGCACATTTATAATGTTTCTCCTTCAGGAAACAGGAAGACACTGTTCTACCAAGTAGAAAAGCAAAGCTCTTTTCACCACCCTTGTTTCACCACAAACCTCTGTCCCCAAAACCACTTAAGAAGTCTGCTTCCACCCCATGTCTCTGAGAAGAGACTGCCATCTTGTGGATACTAGCAGTGACCAAAGATTTCCTAAAAATAAACACCTTTCTTATGTGAGCAGCTACAAGTAGAAGTCTGGCATCTTAGTTAAATACAAACTTAAGAGACATTTGCCCCAAGGCAATGTGGGAAAACATGTATGTTTTTGTGTATGTCAAGTTAAACTTCAAGTATTTTCTGAGTTACCTCAAAACAGCCTTTCTTGTACTCAGTGACTCACTCTTTTTCTGTCACCAACTCTGAGTGAGGTTGTTGTATCTCAGAAGAATTTCACACTCCAATACTTTTCTCCAGGTCAGACAAAACACTTCATCTTTGACTTTTAAAAGGACTTCTTTTAATTAAAGGAATTCTAAAGAAATTGAGGAGGGGGTAAAAATCTTCTCACTTAGTAAATATGGTTTCATGTAAAAATCTGAGGAACACATTTTTTTTGTTTGTTTTTGAGACAAAGTCTACTATGGTGGTTTGAATTAGGATGTCCCCCTTAGGTTCACATAGTTGATGGAACTGTTTGGGAAGAATTAGGAGGCGTGGCCTTCTTGGAGAAGGTATATCACTGGAATGAGCTTAGAGGTTTCAAAATCCAAAGCTACTCCCAGTTAGCTCTTTCTGTCTCCTGTTTATAGTTCAGGATAAAAGCTCTCAACTACTGTTCCAGTGCTTTGCCTTCCTGTCTGCCTATCTGCCTGCTTGCTGCCATCCTACCTGCCATGATGAACATTGCTTTATTCCCCAAACTGTAAGCCCCCATTAAACTCTATGGTCTATATTACCTGGTCATAGTGTTTCATCACAGTGGTAGAAAAATGACTAAGACAGAGTTGTGGTAGTGTAAAGGAAAGTTACCTCCATAGATTCATAGGGAGTGGCACAATAAGGTGTGGCCTTGTTGGAGGAAGTGTTGCTAGGAGTTGGTTTCAAGTACTCAAGCCAAGTTCAGGGGCTCTCTTCCTGCAGCCTGAAGGTCTGCATATGGAACTCTTCGGTCCTTCTCCAGCACCATATCTGCCTGTGTGCTGCCATTGTCTCACCACTCTGACAATTAACTAAAACTTTAAACTATAAGTCAGTCCCAGGTAAATGTTTTCCTTTATAAAACTTGTCATGGTCATGGTGTCTCTTCGAAATAACAGAAATCTTAATTAAGATGCAGGGTTGTTCTTTGTAGTCCTAGATGGCCCACAACTCACTGTATACACCAACCTCACTGTATAGACCAAGCTGGCCTAGAACTCACAGAGATTGACCAAGCTTTGCTTCTCTTGCCTATGAGGAACATATTTTATTTTCTATAATAAGTTTATTTATTTATTTTAATTGTCTCTATTTTTGAAATTAAAATATAATTTTAACAGGTAGAGAGTCCAGAGTTCCTTACAATGAATCATTATATTTTGCACTAATGATACACACTTAAGTACAACTTGCAAGCCAGAATTATCTGACGTGTATAATGGAAGCCAAGAAGCTTGTGCTAAGATCCTTTTCAAGAATATCTTGCTCTTTAAAAGGAAATCAAAGGCCACTTCTCAATAAATGAGAGATCCAAAATAGGCATGGCAACATCTTAAGAAAGCATTCATCATACCTTAGATAATTATAAAAATTCAATAAACCTAGGTATAAGATTTTTAACGAAAGCTAATATAAAGTAGACAAGACATCAAATGTAGAAGATGCAAGAACCACATCAGTTTTCAAACTTTAACATGTAAACATGCTACAAACATACTAACTTTCTATTTATCTATATAACATTTATCGTTGTTCATTACTTCCATATTGCTTCAAGCTATTTTATATTAATTTTTATTTCAGCCTGCAATATTATCCTGTGGATTTCAATTTGTAAATTTTAAAAATATATTTTGTTGATGCTTTCTGAATTTTACATACTATATTTTAATCCTATTTACACCATATTTTCTACTCATTATGTCCCAGATCCATCACAACCTCCCTACTCCCCTAACTTTGTTTCTTTTTTATTTTTAACAACAAATTGATTCACTCCATTCTGTCCATATACTACTTGTTGCAGTGCTATCCATTGGAATGTGATTGACTCCAATGTGGTTGAGCAACTAGTTCCATAATGAAACCCAAGCTGGGTGGTCACACATACGTAGCTTTAATCCCAGAACTCAAGAAGCAGGGGCAGACAGACTTCTATAAATTTCAGGTCAACCAGTGCTGCACATGAAGAGCCTGGTTCAGAAAGAAAAAATGGAAAAAACAAAGAAAGAAAAGGTAGGAACAAAGGAAAGAAAGAAGGAAGGGTAAATTGACCACTCTCCTTTCCCCCAGAAGCTATCAACTATATATAGTCTCTATGATTCTTCATAATGAAAGTCCAGAAAAGAAAGTCTAAGTTTTCCCTGTAATTTTTATAAGTGGTTTTACCAAGTACACAATCATTAGTGGACAGTATTTTTCTCTTCTACCTCTTTAGACATATCATCTTGCCAACTTCAGACTGATACTGTTTCTGATAAGAAATTGTCGATCTTACTGAAGATTCCTGGTCGGTCACTCTTTGAAACAGCTTTGCAGACTCTATCTCTTCTTCAGCAATGACATTCTATAGAATGCCAGTGCTGGCTTCATTGCTATTATCTTCTCAGTTCAAAATGAGCTTTTTAGACATTGCCATTTTGTCTTCCACCAAATTTGTAAAGATTTGTGGTCAAGGTTTCTTCTACTACTTCTCCTTGTCCTCAGTCTCTCTTCTAGAATTTTAATATTCTTATCTCTATATGAGAAATGCTCTGTGGGTGTCTTAAGTTCTGTTTGTTTTCTTCTTGTGTTTTTTTCTTCCTTATCAAACTGGGTCATGTCAATTGCCCTTCCATTTTCAGAGATGTTTATTTAGTGTGATAAAATATGTTGTTAAACTCTTCCAATGCATTTTTAAAAGTAATTTCCTCCTCAAAGAAATTCATCTGCCTTGGTACAGTTCTGAGTTACATGAAATATGGACAAGTCCTTTAGGCCATTTCTTCAGGGAGACATCTGTCAGGCCAAAGCAATCAAACACTACTCTTTGATGACAATGTTTATTTTGCTACTACCAATATCAAAGCACTACACAGGACTCATATTATTTAACCCTGTCTGAGGAAAGAGGATGTGGAAGGGAATATGGGAGGGGGAGACTAAAGTTAAAGGCTGTTTGTGGAGCATTATAGAAACCTAATACAATAGCAGCTTCCTAAATATATACATAGATGAAGGTGATTTAGGAGGAAATTACCAAATAATGGGGGAAACAGAGTCCCATTTGGGCATCTCTTTTTGTCAAATGAAGCTTCCAATACTGTGACAGGGTTACATCTAATTGAGTTGTTGGCCAAAAGGGTTTTATGGGAATCCCCAACCAACCCAGGCAATTGTCAGGGCTATATGGTTCTCTCCACAAACTGATGGCAAGGCCCTCATGCTTAACACAACATACAATTCATTAATGATGAAGAAGTTGAGCTGATATCTACATAGAGACCTCACCCCTAGCTTCCAGCATCTTTATTCTGGAAAAGGACTCTGCAAAGTATAAAATGAGAAACAGAAACATCAAACCAGCTACAAACCCTTTGATCTACAATGGTGCCCTGCTTGTAAGATGTGCTAAGGTAGTGGTAGTAAAATTTGTTGGAGTAACTAACCAAAATAAGGTTTAACTTAAGATCAACTCTATGCAATGGAACCAACACTTGACACTGCTTCAGTAACCAAGAACCTAAGATTAAATAACCTGGGGACATGAGGTAAAAGAAAATACTACTGTTCTAAAAATTGTTGAAATAAAATCATTCCTAAGGACATTCTACTATATTCATAGGTCAATCAATGTCTTGCTCAGTCATCATCAAAGAAACATCCTTCTGCCACAGATTAAAACAAATACAGAGAGTCATAGGCAGACAGGTAGAGAATGAGAGACCTTGGAGCACTCTATCATAAATGAAATATCTCTATCAACTTCCTCCCCTACTGAGGAGAAGGCAAAAAGAGTGTAAAAGCTAGAAGGCATGGGGGACAGTAAGATACCTAGGCCACCTAAATCAATATGATTAAAGAACATATGAATTCAGAGAGACTGAGGCAGCATGCACAGGGCCTGCCTGGATTTTCACCAGGTCCTTTGAGTAGATATTGTAGTTTCTAGTTTAGAGTTTTATGGAATTCCTCAATGTATAAACAAGTGGGTCCTTGTTTTCTGTACCTTCTTTTGGGCTAGTTCCTTTGGTTGATTTGTCTTGTTCAATTCTAACATGTTAGTTTTTGTTTTATTTTATTATGCTTTATTCTATCACTATACTTTATGATCCTGGTTGTTTTCGAATGAAAGACAAAAAGGAAGTGAATTCAGATGAGCAGGAAGATGGGAGGGACCAAAAGTAGAGGACAGAGAAACTGTAACCAGGGTATATTATAAGAGAAAAAAATATTTTTAACAAAATAAACCATAGAACAAAAAAAAAGAGAGAGAGAATTACAGCATGGTGCTTTTCTACTAGTTTTCAGTTAGCTTTCTCTTAAGTTCTTGTATAGTACAAATATTATGTGCTTTTTGGCCACTATAGTCTAGTCAGCTGCTGTCCTAGTAGGCTCTCTTTCACATGGGTCTCTGAAGGCAACAGACTCTTCCTGGGGCATTGTTTGATCCTGTGCCCACTCACAGTTCCAGTTTATTATTCTTTTCAGGATATGATGGATAGATATTGTGAAACAAAAAGAAGTCCAGGAAATTCACGGGCCTGTCATTCCTACATCATGAGTCTCTAGTGACTATTTAGTTTAGTTGTTGTTGTCTGGGAAGTAGTTTCAGTTTTTTAGACACTGTATTTTGGTCATGCTCTTACCCTCCCCAACTCCTCCTAGATCCTCTCCATCTCCTACTCACACCACTTTATGGCCTCCTCATTCTCTCTCAAATAGAAAACCCATAATAGCAAAAATCAAAGCAAACAAAAAATCAGATGAAACAAAGAAGCCAAACAAACCTGGAGTTCATTTTTCTGTTGGCCATCTACCTTAGGATATGGGACAATGGTGTGTGATTCATATACCCAGTGAAATTTCTACTGAAGAAAAAAAACCACAGTTTTTTTCCAGCAGGTATAAATTTCAAATAGTTTTTTGGTTATAGGTAGGAGCCCATATCTACCTTTTCTTTCTCTCTGGGACTCCGTCTCATTTGAACCTATGCAGGTTTTCTGCCTGCTGTCATTGTCTCTGTGAATTCCTTTGTCAGAAACACAGTTATTTCTTGGGGTCATTCACCACTTCTGTTATAATCTTTCCATCTCTTCTTCCACATAGGTTCATGAGTCTTGGAGAAAAGAATAATGCAGATGTTCCTTTTAGGATTGAATATTTCAAAGTTTCTCACTCTCTACACATTGCTCAGTTGTGTATGTCTGTGTTACTGCTTTTGTAATGAAAAAAGAAGCTCCTCTGATATGTGTTGAGTATTGGAATGTGTAGTAAAAACATCTGTAGGTTTGAAAAAACTTGGCTCAAACTAGTTGCCAAGGCATGCACATAATGTACTTCCTTATTAGCAACCTGAAGTCTGCCTGAGGGTCTAGCAACAGGCACTTCACAGAGTTCCCGGCCTTTGGGAATATGCCTGGCAACAGACACTATCAGATCACTTGATTGTGTCCAGCCAATGGGAGGTTGACATGCAATATCACTGGACTGTGACACAACCTGGGTGCTGGGAGGAGGGTATATAAGGCTTTCACCATTGTTGAATAAATGAGCTAGTCCTTTGATTTTCAACTGACTCCAGGTGTCTGTGTCTTTGATTTTGTACCTTCTTATCCTCTCCCTCTATGAAACTGTTAGGACTCAGCAACAGTAATGTATTGATTTATGAGTGTAGAAACATTCATTAGTAATCATTTTAATGCTGTGTTTCTTAGGACAGATGAGTAGTAATGGGTTTTCTTCTAGGCCAGTGACCTATCCACTCTTAGGTTCTTGGCCACTTAAGCAGTGACATATATAGGTTGGAGCTTAAATCCATTTTTTAAAAAAAGTATTTGCTTTCTCCTATAACATCTGTGCTACTGTTGCTCCAATGTATCCTGCAGGGATCATTGTTATAGACTTTAGAATTTGTAGCAGGGTGGTAATGATAATTGACTTTTTATTTCTAGTAGCATACCAAGTATCTTCTAGCACTGTAGGGGTGCTAGAAGTCCAGTAGGGGTGAAATTTCTAGTTGGGCACTAGCTCACCTTCTTATGTTCAGTGGCATAAATAGTAAGGCAATAGGAATAAGAAGTAAGAAATGGGGCTTTATTATTAGGCTGTGAAGAGAAAACAATAATGGGAAATAGGCTACAATGTCTGCTGGAGGGAATGCAAACTAGTATGGCCATTACAAAAATCAGTGTGCAGATTCTTCTAAAAGCTAAAAATAGATCCAATATACCACCCTTGGGCTTATATCACAAAGTATTTAATATCTTACTAAAGAGATGTATATTCATCCATGTTCATTCCTCCTCTACTAATAATAGCTAAAAATTGAAAACAGCCTAGCTGTCCATCATCTAATAAATGGATAATGAGAATGTGAAACATTTACAAGGTAGAATATTATTCAGCTATAAGAAAAAAGAAATCTGCAGGTAAGTAGATGGAACTAGAAAAAAAAATCCCAATTGAGATAACTGAGAATCAAAAAGAAAAATACTTTGTCTTGTGAATGGATATTAGCTTTTAATGTTTTGATATCTGTGCTATAAAATGGATAATCACATAGGTTTCATACTTGGTAAAAGACTGGGAGAGAAGCAACAATCTCAATGAAAAGGAGGAATAGAATATAGAATTATAAAGAGATAAAGGAAAAATTAGAAAAGAGAGAGGTGGGAGAGAAGGGTAAACAAAAGAATATAGGGAGAGAAAACCAACACTAAAAGCCATTTGAAAAACCGTATGGATATCTACTACTGTGGAACCTTCCTAAAAATATACATATATGAAAATAATCAAAATGGGCTCACCATACTATGGGGAGAGGAAATCTCAACTGCCCTTCTTTTATCACTAAGTGAAACCTTGAGTTTCAGAAATGGGAGCCATCTTATTGAGACATTGACCGAAGGGTTCCCACAGTCCCCCACCACACACACACACACACACACACACACACACACACACACACACGTAGATATGAAGATAGATGATATATACAAATGAATAGATAGGTGGTTGGTGGATAGATGGATGGATAGATAGAGTAAATAAGAGGTGATAAGTAGTTAGAATGAAATTGCTCCCCAAAAGTCACAAAGCCTCAGTGGCAAACATGGGAAACTTTTCTTTGAGATGGTGGTCAGAGAAGTCCAAGAGGCTTCATAAACAGCATGCACTGTTAACTATGTCAGTGATTGCCTCCCAGAACCTGAATGTAAGATTCTATAGCTTAAGACAGCATACACTTTGATTGAAGGCCTGGAGGAATCAATTTGTACCTGTCCTTGAAATCTCTAAGAATTACTCTCACAATATGCAAAGGAGATACTCATGCTTCTGAAGGAGAAAAGTTATCAAGAGTCCTACTTATGTTTATTGCTTATAAACCACAAAAATGACTAGATTTACATAATATATGTCTTGATAGCTACCAATAGCTGTACTGCTGGACTTAAAGCCCGCTCAGCAGAAAGAAATCTATGCCTAGTATTGTAAACCTAGCTCACATACCTATGGCTGATGATGCCACGAACCCTATTAATAATAGTAGTAGTAGTAATAATAATAATAATGACCATATTAATGTCACTTCCCTAAGCCAGTATAATCCCTACCAAATTCTGAATATCTACCATTACACACACAGATATGTGAAGTTCTTACCCTTCATCAAGGAGCTTTATTCTTCAGCAAACAAAAGAGAGTATTACAGATGTCCAGAATTGGTCAAAGTTCAGAGCATAGCTCAACTGATATGTTACAATCCAACCCCTACACTCAAGTCTCAAGGAACTTTGAGGCAATAGAACATAAATAAGTATAATAGCCAGAGGTCCAGGATTTCTGCTGTGAAACTCTGTCTTCTGTATATGACAGGGAAGCTGCACCCATGAAATCTCAAAAAAGTCATCAGCTAAACCTACAGAATGGCAATGCCAACTGACATGTCAACATAGACATGAAAAATCTCATAAAGCCCCACTCCTAGATGAAGGGATGGGACAGTTAATGATTGCTGAGAGGAAGAAAATTAGCTTTCTACAGGGATAAGACTTAGGATAGGTTAGAGAATTCCAAGAGGTCACCGCCAACACATATACTTAGGAGCAACACTAAAGGAACTCAGCAAGATGTATTGTATGTGTGTGTGTGTAACAGTAAAGAATAGGATGTGAGTCATGAGTTTGACATGAAGAAAAGTGTGAGGGAAGGTAAAAGGGGAAGGATAAAGTGAACATTGTTTAAGTACAGTACACGTATATAAAATTCTCAACAATGTTTAAATTGGAAATAACAACTACTTTTTATGAAAGGTTAACATATAAAAGAGGAAGAATGGGCATTGTTCTTTACCTTTACTTCAACTAAGGAACTTGGATTGTACAAAAATGTCAAAGCAATTGCATGATAGAGGTGGGGATTCCACCGGTCTTATGAAGAGCTGTACACATGTGGCCAGATGTTTTTAGGACTTTCTCCTCAGCTTAGGAGTGTTTTTTTTTTTTCTTCTTAATGAGATATTTCTGTTCCCATTTGTAAGCATGTCTTTCCAGTGCAATCCCTTTTCCTGGGACACTAAGTGTGGTACTGGCTTTCCTCTGAATACAGGTCCAAGGCTCAGCACTCCTAAGCTTATTTCCTTGACATTCTTGGCTTTCTCGTTGTTTCCCTGAACTCTGTGAACTGAAAGGCTAATATTTTCTCCATCTTCTCACCTCACGGTAGATGCTAGGATATTCTGCTTTCCTATATAAAATTGTCCTCAATCTTTCTTTTCAGGCTGTCTTAAAATTGTCTTTCTAAGGAGACTAATAACCCAACAGGGGAAATTAAGTTCCCTAGTATAGTGTTAAAAGATTGCTCTGTCAACTGTGCCTCCTAGAGGCCTTTCAGGAGCAGGTTTTGGTACTGGCTACAAGTACCTGTGGAGCATGGTGCCCCCACCACACAGATGTACGAGGCAGTATCCTCAAACTGGGAGGCTGTGATGTGTAAGGTACTGTGGCGAGCATCTTCATCCAGAGCTGCTGAGTATCTTCCTTTCAACTTTTTGTTCTCTCTGTGATTCATGAATGCCAACAACACAAGGCCTCTGCGTGTGTCTTGTCTGTACCACCTTAAGTTGTTAGAGGGGATCACGCTGGAATTGCATTGAAGAACACAGTTCTCTCCCTGCAGGACAGTCAGGAACTTGGGGCTCTGCTCCACTTGAGTCTTCCCAGCAACCCCTATTCAGAAAACAGTGTGAAATTCCAGAAATGAATCATCTCTACTTAGTATTTGTAGTTCAAATCCTTCTTTATTCTCCATGTGAATTTTGGGTGATCTAGGACTCAGCATATTATGCTCCCTCCACCTACCCCAAGGAATTATATCTCTTTCCCAAATCCTAAGAAAATGTATTTTGACTTCAGATGGCACCTGGTTCAAACCTCCACTAACTTACACTGAAAATACAGCCATAAAACCACCCAGCAGGCACTCAGGTGCTTCTCCATTGTTGTTCTACAGAAATCTGCTGAAAGCTGCTGCCTTTTTCATCATCTCTTTCTGATGAAATAGAAACAGTAACATACAGGAAGTCTTAGACACACACACACACACACACACACACTCACCACAGTCCTGGAGACAGGATCAATGGAAGCACTGCCATCTTGGGGTCAGAGCTAGGCTTGCTCAAACTTTCGGGTAAACTGTGGTTTCTTTTCACTGCTGACTGTTTTTCAGGGTGTAAATTCTTATGCATCTATAGAAACACAGTAGAGTGTCAATTAGAGTCTATTTTCAAAGCTCGTTTTAATTCTGTCTCTAAATAGGACAGCATTAGATAAGACAGGTAATATTTATTTTCCTGATCTGAAAGTAGATGCTTCATGATTTTTCAGATATAAATAGAAATGATTTATGCTAAGATCTAATGATAATGGCTAGCCTGAACTTAGTCCAAACCTAAAATATGAATTCCTTTACAATGTGACTTTTCCCATGTTCTATTTGCTACAATGTCACCAGTTTTAAAAATGAGTTTTGTCAAGAAACAGACATTACATTCTGTTTAAAAAAATAAATATTTTTATTAAATCTTTGACAATTTTATGTTTGGAGCAGTGAATTTTTGAGTGAGTGTTAAATTCTACTTGGTAGTAATGGTAGGACTTTTAATCATCCATTGTTAGTTCAACAACACTTTCCAAGACCTACTGTTGTTGGATCAGCGATCCTCTGTGCTCCTGAACTACACACTGATGGAGGTAAAGTCAAGTGTCTGACACAGGGACTGACAAATGGTAAGTGTTGAAGGTTTTGAAAATTCCTTTCTTAATGTTTCTCGTTTCTCAGTGGATTTGAAGTCAATGAAAACTTAAAAGTTGGTTAGATGGGCGAAGGCTCACTGTACATCTGAGATCTACTGCATACTGATGGAGAAAGCAAAGGGGGAGAAACAGAGCTTGCCTAAAAAATCAAAAGGTAACCATAAGAATCCACTCATGCAGGACAAAACATGATTCTAGGAGAGAAATATGAGAGGTAAAAACAGTGCAGTGTGACCAAGTGTGACCACTGGTATGGGGACAGTGTCGTGGGGTCACAGTACCCAGATCTAACACTAATCCAAATCTCACTATGAAATAGGTGGGTCTTGTGATCATTTGAAGGCTTTAAGAGAAAAATGATAGTTAAGTATAGTGACTCATACCTTTATTATCAACACTTGGGAAGCAGGGGCAAGGGTATCTCTGTGAGTTTGAGACCAGCCTGGTCTACAATGAGTTCTGGGACAGTCAAGGATGCATAAGAAGACCTGGTCTAAAAAGAGAGAGAGAGAGAGAGAGA
>PVIH01028495.1:0-15080 GCA_004025045.1 Sigmodon hispidus | reverse complement strand
CTTAAAATATCTTAAATGCCATATTCTGCATGTCTTTGAAGTGTTTGAAGACTACCTATCTAACTGAAATATATCTTTGCATACCTACAAAAACCTAACTAACATGACTATAAGTTTGCTTATCATAGTTGACTATTAATCTGCATTTCTCAATTACACATTACAATTTTAAATGAGTTACATCAGCATCATACCTTAACCAGGAGTAGAAAAATACAAACAACATAACAAAATTAACCTTAAGTTTATATCAATGAATCAAAATCCACTTATCTTTTCTAATCATTCCTGTATCATATCCTCCTCCTCCATTTTTTTTAAGAAATTGACTATGACCATTAACCATTTATAATGAAAACAAGCATTAATAAGTAATATTTTTGGGAAATTGGATGAAGCTCTTTCTTTTACTACTTTCTGCTGTCAAAGGACGATAACAATCTCATGGAGTTTTGAAGCTGCATCATCTTAACTGGCTTCTTGGAAGCTGAGAATGTTCATTCAGGTGGCCTTGGCAGATGGAACCACATTTGCTTAGAACCAATCCACAGGTTTTGATCTTCTGAATTCCTACATGCTTCTTCCTTGGGGGACAGATGGTGACTCTCTATATAACTTTTAAGTTTTAATTTTGGCCTTAGGAATGGTGTCTATTAACTGATAATAAATTAATTGGCATTCAGAACAGTTTGTTGGTAACTGTTAAGTTCAGCAAAACTAATAAAAATAATAAAAATTACATTTCACTACTGGACCCATTTAGGTAGATCATGTTGGTTGTTGATGGGCAGAAATCAGGAGCCATGGAACTGGAGATATGACTTAGTCAGAAGGGTGTTTGTCTAGTAAGAACAGTGCTCTGGGTTTGAGCCCCAGCAGCACATAAACCAGGCATGGTAGTACATGCCTACAGTCCAAGCACTCAGGAGGTAGGAGTAGGATCAGAAGCTTCACATCATCCTCAGGTACATAGTTATGTTTGAGGCCAGCCTAAATTACACAAGACTTCAACTAAAAACACACACAAACCCCACAACTACAAAGATATTAGCTGTTTGAAAGTATTCCCTAACAGTGACTTGAGTTCTACCTGGTGTACTTGTGGCATCTATTTCCCAATTCTCTTAAATGTACCTATAACAACCCTCTTCATTTAGCACTTAAGTTACAGTTCTTACTAAACTCATGTAACAAAGGATTTAGATGCAGAGATATTCTGGTGCTTTCTAGGAAGGCAAATATCAGAATTCTTGAAGATGTGGGTTGGTGAGATAACTTAAATGAGTAAAGGCTATTGCTACTTGTCTTGATGACTTAAATTCATGCCTGGAGTCCACATGGTGGATAGAGAACAGGCTCCCAAAAGTTGTCCTGTGATGCTGTGCATGCATGAGAATGTATCACACACACACACACATACAGACACACACACACACACACACACACAGAGAGAGAGAGGCATGCACTCATGCACATACACAATATAAATAAGTTTAAATATTAAAAATAAAATATTTTCCTCAGACACAAATAAATGTAAAATATATTTAAAAAAATCTCAGGAGTGTGGTTAAATTCTATACAAATGAATTCTATTTGTAACCTATTTCTTTTGCAATTAGCCCTCCAATTTTAGAATTGGTAAGATTCTTTGTTCTTTAATGGCACAAACAATAAAGCCTAAACTTAAGAAATGGGGCCTATTTCTTTAAGAGCTGAATGAAGCAAATGGCCAAGCAGATGGCAGTTTCAAACAGTAAGAACCCTAGAGGACACAAGAGGACACATGGGAAGGATGGAGAAGATGGAAAAAGTAAAAAGACTGCAAACTTAATTTATCCTTCAGCCTCCCCACTAACCTCTGACTGATAGAACTTCACTATTGTGTTTTCTCAACTTGAAACATTTGAGGGACCATGATTTTAGCATCAAGACACATCTCAGTTTGAATACTACTTTGGCTCCTAACCAATCTATTCCCTTGATGTTGTAAAATATATGTTCCTTATGAAGCTGTCATGAGAAGAAAAAGTATAGCATGCAGAAACTATGTGCTCAAGGCTATCTACATCTGAATCTCATTCACAGTCTCATCTCTGATAGCCTATGTCCTATGCCCTCCCACAGCATTTGATAACTGCCCTGTTCAAGATATGGGCTGAGGACCAGTAGTGTCAGCAGCCCTGGCACTCTTAGAATGCAGACTTTAGGGCCCCACTGCCTTACTTGCTGTGTCTGAACCATTGCTCTAAGATCCCTGGGTTAGACTGCTTTTTTTCTCCTTCTTCCCTCACTTCTCTCTTTTCCATTGTGTACACATTTGTGCGTGTGTGTATGGAAGTTAAATGTTGATATCAGGTGTCTTCCTGGGTTGCTTCCCATCTTATGTTTTGAACCACTGAATCCCTTGCTTACCAGTTGGCTAGACTGGCTGGTCAGAGAGTTCTAGGGCCCACTTGCCCTACAGTTACAGACACCCTCCACTCACTACACTACACTCACCTTTCATAGGAGTATTCAGGGATCTGAGCTGACATTATCATGTTTGTGCAGCAAAAACTTTGAGATCTCTTAATCCCCTCCTCTCCTTATTTCCCCTCCCCTGTCTTCTCTTTCTTCTTCTATTTTCCTCACCTTGTGATGAAAGGTATGATTAGTGGGTGTACCACCACATGTGATTCATGTTGGTCACATGTGCAATATGGATACAATTATCTGAGACAACCTCCCAGTTGATGCCCTGTCACTCTTCTGAGGAAAGCTAGGTAGACAACATATCCAAGACCTTGCAAGTAATTTACTGAAAAAGGCTGCATACCCTTGCATGCTAGGCAAGCCTAGCATTCCACCACTGGCTGAGCTATCCTCCTAGTCCTCTTATTTTTTTTTAAAAAAGGTCACATACTCTAACTCACACAGCCTGTTTCCCCTGCCTTCACGTTGCTTACCTCCTCCCTTCAAACAGTTTTATTTAACACAGATTGTCTTTGAATTCACTCTGTAGTTGAGGATAACTTTGAACTTCACTTCCTGGGTGCTTAGATTACATCCTTTTAAGAACATTAATTTTGTATTTTGACAATTGCATACATGAGTATAATGTATTCTAATTACTCTTTATCACATACCATTTCTTATCTATCTCCCTTTCCCTCACACACACAGGGGAAACACACACACACATATCATTTTTTCTCCCAGATGCATGACCTTTGAGTTTGTTTGGGGGCCCATTTAGTTTATCTAGGGCTATCTTTGTGACAACTGGATTGGGACTATCCACTGGAGACTGGAACAGCCAAAAGTGGGTCCACAATTGAAGCCACTGACTTCTCCCTCCCTGGATCTAGCAGGAGCAAATAGTTAAGCAGTGAAGGCTGTGAGCATACTGCAGGTGCATAAGAATTAAGCCAGCACCAGATGAGCCAGATAAAGAACCCAATTGTATTAGGCTTCCCCTATTCATTATTGCAACAAAACCCCTGACAAAAGCAGCTTAAGGAAGAAGAGTTTATTTTGGTTTACAGTTTGAAGAGATACAGTCCATAACAGTGGGGGAAGTCATGGCAGCAATGCTTGTAGTCAGGAAGCAGAAAGAGATGAATTTTGGTGCTCCACTCTGTCCTTTTTCTTCAGTCTGAGACCTCAAGTCATGGCATGCTGCCACCCACATTTAGGGTGGGTCTTCCCTCTTCAGTTAACCTTCTTTGGAAGCACCTTCATAGAGACATATCTACAGGTGTGTTTCCAGGGTGATTCTGAATCCAACCAAGTTGACAAGCAAGATTAACCATCACTAATCTGCCCCTGGACAACCTGATACTGGGAACACATCACCACATCATAGCACTTCACTTCTGGCCCCTAAATTCTCAATTTCATCTCATAATTCAAAATCATTTTAGTTCTTTTCTAAAACTACCCGTAGTCTTTAACAGTTCCAGCAATGTTAAACAGTCCAACATCTTATCTAAGACTCAAGGCAATCCTTACTTGTAAACTTCTATAAAATCAACAACTTACAATGCTTCAATATACAACGACAAAGAATAAACATCCCCATTTCCAAAGGGAAGAATGGGGAGTACAAGGAAAGATGAGACTAACAAAAGACCAACAGTCAACAAGGCAAACACCAAATCCTGCAGCTCTCTGCCCAGCACCTGCAACTCATAATGGCATCATACGGCCTTCAAAGGACTTTGGTGGTCCCAGCTCTCCAGCTCGGCCATTTGTAGCACAGGTAACTTCTGCCTTGGGCTGGCTCCACTCTATGCAGCTTTCTTCAGGTAATGAGTCACAGTTCTGGCACTTCCAACATCCTGGGGTGCACACTGAAGCTTAGACTTTACTTTCACATCTTCACATAATGGCTTCTCAGGGTTCACGTACAGAAGCTCCAACCTGCTACCCATTGCCTGAGCTTGTTGCTTTCTTGAAATCTAGTACAAATCTCCATGATCCCTCCAGTCTTGCATCTTTCACAGTTGTATGCCAAAACCATGTGGGTGAAACTGCAATGTTCTGCTGTGGCATGGCCTCCACAGTCTACAGGTATATTGGATTTTGTTGTGTAAACAATGCGGAAAGGCATCTCTGGGTAACTGTTTTCCAGGACTAGAAAACCTCTTTGGCAATATTCCTAGTTTAGGTTTTCTCCTTTCAAATGAATTCATATTTTCATAAAATGAAGTGTTTATTATTAGGTAGAGTCTTTCTTTCAGAGTACCTTCCCTAATGTCTAATACAGAATACAGGTTTCTCTTTAATGCTACTAATCTCTTTTACCAATTCCAGCTGCTTTCTCTGCATCTGTCTTGCCTATCTCTTTAAACTCATTTCTTTCTGCACCAAGCTGACACATTTGTCTTCTTTTGCCCTTTTGGGCTTTCCCTCACTGGAGACTTGGATGACAGCAGTAGTCAGCAAACACAACACAGCCTGAATGTTAACCTAGCCTCATATTTCTTCCACCAACTAAATGAGTCCATTGCTTTAGAATCTAGTCTCACTTAAGTTTCTAGGACATGACACTGATAACACGGACTAATATCAGATTCTTTGCCAGATTATCAAATAAATGGCCTGTAGCTCAATTCTAAATAAAGTTTTTCTTTTCTCTCCAAAAATCCACGAGCCAGCTCTCCACTGTCCACGTTTGTCTTGGCATTTGAATTTTTGAAAATAGCATCAGAATAGCCCATTGAACTCTGCTTAGAGCACTCTAAGACTTCGCTGGCTCAAAGTTCCAAACTGTTAGCTTTAAACCTGTTCCAAAAACCTATGGCCCACATGGTCAGGCTTAACATAACAGCACCACTTCTCCGTCTTAATGTTCTATATCAGCTATTTCTGCACTTGCTGTGACAAAGTACCTGAGAAAAGTATTTACTTTGGCTCACAGTTTGATAGTCCAGTCCTTTATGGCAGAGAAGGCATGACAGCAGGAACATACAGCCTCCAGCAATACATATGTATTACACATGGAGTCAGGAATCAAAAAGAAATGAATGATGCTATATCACTTACTTTTTCCTTTTCATTGCATTGGGGACCTCAGTCCATTATATGGTGCTGGTCATATTCAAGATGGGTCTTTCCTCTTCAGTTAAAACTTTTCTGAAATGGTATCACAGGCATACCCAGAAGTGTGTTTCCGCAGTGATTCTAAATCCATCACATTGACAATTAAGATTAATAATTATATCTACCAAAAAAGACCTTGAAGGCTGTTCCAATCAGTCCCCACAAACCTGAATCTGTGTTACCAACTAAGTAAAGAAAGGAAGATGTTTACACTCAGGTGATCTGAAGGTAGTGAATCTTAGTAGTCAGTGATGTACAAGGCACTTTAATGGGGCCATTTCTAGTTAAAAGTCCTTGAGGCTCCTGTTGTCCATGACCAATGGCCTTTGGAAATTAAAGTCAACAGAGCTGAGCCATAAGAGAAGTCAAGTGCTATGTTTAATGCTTTCACAACATCGGTATCCTTTCCAGTCATTTAGACCTCTCTAAACCATAGAGAGGGAAGGCAAGGCATGCGATAGAGTAAAATGAGAATTAAAAGGATGACTGAAGAGCATGTTAGCTGGTCAACTTAGACAAGAATACATTAGGGCCCACAGAACAGTCACAAGTTGGCACAGAGTCACAGTGACTTCTCATAACCACCAATAGTCATGATGCAAAGAGAAGCCAAAGCAAAAAAGGGAGAGACAAAGGTACAAAGAGAAAACAAAGGGAAGCAGGAGATGTTGTGAGCGAAGGTTACCCCACTGTTGCCCTGTAATAAAAAGAACAGGGAAGGCCAGAGCAAAGCTTCTCTTGCTTCTTTCAAACAAAACTGGCAAAGCTTTATTTAGATCACCCAAAATAACATTTTATAGAAAAGGAACTATAACATTACACAGCAGAGTATGGCTGTAAAATCTCAAACAAGACAGGCAACGCTTTATTTAGAGCAACAAAAATAATGTTTCTGAGAAAGGGAACTGCTACAAGCAACACATAGCTGCAAGCTCTCCTTTGCCATCAATATCAGTTCCCTCTAAAAGACTTTGAGAGTGCTTTGTGGCTTCCAAGAATAAACTAAGATCTGTTGAACAGAAAACAGTTTTCAAAACCATTTGTTTAAAATTAACAAATAATCAAACAATGTGGTTCTTACTAACAACCAACTGCAATGGCTACCAGAACAACATTTAACCTAAGTATACGTTCATGAACGTTTCCCTATGAACACAGCTATGGCTGTTTTTATCCTGCTAGCACACACACACACACACACACACACACACACACACACACACAGAGCTTGTGCAGCAGTGTTACTTTGGAATACGTTCAGGCACCCAGGAAGTAATCATTACAAAACAATCATTAATTAATTAATTAATTCATTAAATTGACACACACACATACACACACACACACCCCAAAGGCATGGACCACCATGCTGACCTCAGAAAGTAATCCTTAACAGAATTAACAGTATGTGAACAACTCAAAAAACAGAGCCTGCCTCTGTCACAGAAACCCTAGGGTAGGTCAACCATCTCATTAACACTTCACCTGGCATATAAAATATAAAGCCACATAGTGCAGCTATTTTTCCAGAACCATTGAAACTTTAATAAATTGCCCTTGGGTTCTTGGTGCTGTAGTGTGCTTCACAGGCAGCAACGTAAGCTGACTCTGGGAAGAAATCATCATGGTATTCTGCTAAAAACCTAGAGAAAGAAAAAAAAAAGACAGTAATGAGCATCATGCTAAGAACTGGACACCCTGAAGCTAAGTATTAGTTTTCAACCAGCTTTCCTATTTCAACTTTGTGTACTAGGAAGAAAACATGCTTCTAGTCTTGATTCTATTCGATTCCTTTCACAGCACTCACTGAACTAGTTTCTGTCAATCACTATGCATCTGAATCTCTTCATCATCAGTGTTACACAACAGAAAACAGAACCCGAACTTGATTAGGTGGCAGTCTGATTATATGCATGCATCTGTAAAAAATAATCCCAATAAATATTTTTCTGGTTTTCAAACTCTAAAAGTAATACAAGACAAACCTAATAAATGTCACTTAAATCACAGGGCTTATACAAACTAAGTTACTCCAAACAAAGCAACCAATCCCAGCATTTTGAATACTAATTTGCCACCCCAAGAGGTTAGTTATAAGTATGGATGACAGTACCACAACATGTCAAAAGGCTGGTGTGCCTTCAGATGGCAATAAAAATGTGGCAAGTCGTTCAAGAATCTGTAATACATGGTTGATGAGACTTCAAGTGGGTCATGCATGGTGGCTCAAGCCTATAATCCAAGCACTTGGAATTATGTTGTGATACCCCATCTCAACAAACGAAACAGCAATAGAAAAAGCAAACAAACCCACAAGATAGAAAACAAAACACATTCCAAGTTCTACCATGAAGCACCTCCCAGGCTGTCTTCCACCTGTTCAAATTCCTAAAACTGTCACACCTCTCTAAATAAGAAACCATTGTCAAACATCACATGACAGCTAAGTGCTTTTTTTTCTGTTTCTTGAAGGTCACTGTTTAGTTCACTGATTTGAATTGCTTCCATTGTCTACTTTTTTTAAAAAAAAGAATATTTTTATTTACTCTTTGACAATTTCATGCAACAGACCTTGATAATATCGAACACCAATCTCCCCTCTCACACCTTGGATACATTTTTTAAAACCTTTTACTATGTTTATTTATAAAACCTTCTATGTTATTTCCTAAAGTACTAACTTCTACTTTATATGAGTAATACTTCAAACTCTGTAGGCTTTCTTATACTAACTTGTAGTCTCTGCATTCAATTTTTTATGTTAAACAGAATTGTGGGTTTGTCTGAACAGGCATTTGGGAGGAAGGAGAGTATTTTTAAAACTTGTTTTCAGTAAAATGTTGGACCGTCTAATTATGTTCAAGGACATAAAATCCCTATAAGAAAATACCCTTTCAAACTTTAAGACTAATTTCTCTGGGTAGAGTACTGTCTACTCTTGAAAATCCTAGATCAGTCAGAATGGGGCCCAGTTGAAAGAAAATGGCTCCCTTTAAGGTCTAGTAGCTAGGCTGAGCTGAGGTGAAGACCAGCCTTGAAGGACAAGGTAAGGACATAGCTACCAAACCTCTGGATGAAAGAGACTAACTGGACAATGGAATAACAGTGCACTTCAGGTCCACAGTTCAAATATTCTATTAGGTAAGAAAATCATTGGCTATTTCAGGTGAAGAAATCAACATCTTTCTCTGAATTCACAAATATCAGCACATACTTGAAGCTATTTGTTACAATTCTAGGTCAATATTTAAGTTAACTTAGGTACACACAACAAAAAAGGCCACTGTTTATAGTACTCCTAAAGAAAAAAATGTGAAATGAATATCAATCTTAAGTACTTCTAGATCAAAAAAATTCATTTTCTGCTTACAAGGTTATCCAGCCAGACTCACCTAGAGACATAAAAATGTACCTCAGTATCCTTGATTCAAAAACTGGAGAAATGAAGGCTATAAGAAACATGACACCAACAAGCAAACAAACCAAAAAAAAAACCCTGCCTACTTACCCTATCAGTCACAACATACCACCACTCTCCAGTATGGAAAAAAACCACAGAGCTACCTTCCATACGTGCTAAAGTTAAGCCTAGAAAAGTCACAAGTTTTCTGGCAAAGGTACGTGTGACAAGGCAATAAAAATACCTCAGAAAGAGATCAAAGTGCTTCAGTAAAGCCTTCAGATTCTTCTCAGAGAAGGACATCTTCCCAAGGATTTCTGGAAGTTTTACTGGATTAAAAACAAAAGCATTTGTAATCAGGAGAAGGTTACAATGGACAGAATTCACTGTGGTATCATTTGGGTCAGCCTTTCCCCTTCGGAACTGAAGTTAACACCTACATAATCAAACAGTAAGTTAGTGAACCAGGACAGAGTGGGAAGTCAAGTACTACAAGCACAACTTTTTATGAAATTTGAGGTATATCTAATGCCTTTTATTCAAAGAGGAAACCAGGTATCCACAAGTTAGATGTTTACAAGATGTCCAAGGCTTAAAAATAAAAAAAAAAAAAAAGAGCCAAGCCTTATGAGGCTGCTAGAGCTGAGGGCTGCTAAGGGCCGTGGGAGTATACAGCAGGTAACAACTAGTGTTTGAAAAGTCCACCCAGATGGATAATTTCCTGATGGTGAGCCCCATCTGGCAAAGTCATGGAGGCATTCACTGTTAATGACTATTTGTTTTCTGTCTGTTGCTTTCTCCAGAGCCACTGTTATGCCTCCCTAGTAAGAACAGCTATGGGATTCCTTCTATAGCCCATTGGTAGGGTATTTTACATCTTTGGGCACACTTATAGTTATGAATAGTCAGGAAAGTTTATTTCTGCTTAAGCTGTATAATTCTAATATATAGAAATAATACCAGAATATTCTTCTTTCCTAACAGGGGAAAGTAACAGTATTTTCAGTCTCAAAACAACTAATTTTAGACTTCAGAACAAATTTAAACAGACTAAACTGTTCTGGTAGAAAATACAAAAAGATTGATTAATTCACAGATGTTGTTTATTGGTAAATCAGGACAGGGGTGTTTTGAGACCTACTCTCCCTCTGTAACAGTTGATTTTCTGCACGTACCCTGACCACTCAAGATTTAACCTGCTACTGTTATTAAGTCCTGAGTTTCAATGTCATTCTCTGTCTGGGAAAAAGTTACATGCAAGGCCAATCATTTGCACTGGCCAGTGTTTCTGACTTTACTAGCTTAAGAATAATTGTGTGACTTCATGTGTTATGAGAATGGGTTGGGACTTGAATATGTCATGTAACATATAACTGTCCAGAGTTTGGCTAAGGAAAAAGCAATGGCAATGTAGAGGAGAGAGAAGGAAGAACTAGGTATGAATGAGAGTGTGTAAGAGGCAACCACAATGTAGGAATGAAGCTATGGAGTAAAATGTATGTGTACCGAATGAAAGATGGAGGAAGAGACAATGACAATATAAAGGAGGAAGCTATGCAGTATATGAATAAAATGTGTATATGCTGAGAGATGAAAAAAAATGCCTAAAGAAAGGGTGAGAGAAAAAATGAATGAGAGAGTGAATAAGCTAAGAATGGATAATATAAAAAAGTATATATAATATGTGAATGAATATGTGAGAACTGTATGAAAGAGCTGTTGCTATGTATAGAAACTGTACAAAGAGCTGTATGTGAATATGTAAGAACAATGTAAAATGTTATATGGTGAGAGAGCTAGGTATATGAGATAAATAGCTATGACTATATGGAGATTTATAACTCTGTAGAAGCAAGGAAGAAGCTACATAAAATGATATGTAGATTAATGCATATAAAAGAAAGATATGCAGGTGTATATACAGAGTGTAACAGTGAAGAGATCTGAAACTGAATGAAAATAGAAAGAGTCAGAGACCATTTTTAAGAAGAAGGAAAGAGAATGCTACCATCAGAAAGCATATATGTCTTATTTTACCAGCCAGTTAAATAAAGACTTATTCTTAATTACCCTCAGATAAAAAAGTTTCTTATCCCTTGCTGCTGTGGGGATTTCCTTTTATTACCCTGGAATGGATTGTAGGAGCTAGACTACCCTGGAGGACATCATGAGACCCTACCTCTCTTTGACAATGTAGAGGTTGTGAATGGTTGCTAGGAGGGAGAAATATTTTCTTCAGTGGTGAAGCCACTGGAAAATTGTTCTTGCTTCCTTCCTCACTCACGTAGCTATACACACTCTAATGAAACTCATTAGTTAGTGTACACACACACACACACACACACACACACACACACACAATTGGCTGTAGTTAATAGATGCTCATAAAATAAAAACTGAAAGAAGACATAAAGAATGGGCATTCTTACCAAATAAACGCAGCAAATGCTGTGCACCATATATGTATGAAGGGGGTGGTGGCTGTTCTCCTGGTGGATAATTTTCAGGTACAAGTTTCCAAGAAAGGACCTACAAAAAAACACTGTGTGAATAAACATTTCCTTTATTCCAAATAGAGACACTTGTGGATACCTAGTGCACGAATTCTACGTAGTCTTATAATAAAAACCCAGAGCCAGATAATGGAGAAAAGCTGAAAGATCAGAGAGACAGAGGAACAAGCCACAGCCACTTCTCACCCAGCCACTCCTCAGGAATCCTTAGCATGACTGCCTCTCTCTCCTCAGCCAAAAGAGAAGGAAGTGCAAGAAGTGAAAGACTGAAATCTCACCTCCTGTTTCCACACCCAGCTATTTTACTTCTTCATGATAGGACTAAAGGTGTGTGTTTCCCAACCTAGATGCCCCTCAACTGAGGAATGGATTAACAAACTGTGGTACATCTACACAATGGAGTACTACTCAGCAGTAAGAAAAAATGATATCCTAAAATTTGCAGGCAAATGGATCAATTTGGAGAATAACCTCCTGAGCCAGGTATCACAATCCCAGAAAGAGAAGCAGGGGATATACTCAGTCATTAGTGGACTTAAAAAAAAATAAAAAGAAAGAGATGCCATTGTACACAAGAACTCAAGGCTAGAACATAGCTAAATGACACAGTGCTTCATTTCTGCCTTGATGGCCCCTGGAAGAGGTGTGGGTGAGGAAAGACTTGTTTTCTTTATGGGTCTGGCCACAGGGAGTTTAATTATGCTCCAGTAAATAAACAGCAGCATGAATAGACGGTTTTGTAAATGGGGAGATCATAAGAGTGGACATGATTCTGAGAGGTCTGATATCTGAGTTTGATGGGGTGCATGATGTAAAAACACCAAATGATAAATATATAAATAAAATAGAAAAAGAAATACTATGATTAATATCAGTATTTCACTGGCTTTGTAACTTTTAAAGGCTTTGTTTATTTTATGGAATTATATGATATGTATTTGTCTTAGTTTTTTTAGTTATAGTAGAATTCTATAGTAAGTCCATATTTTCTTGTGTTTGTTTCTGTTATTGCTTTTTTTATTATTAGTATGGAGTATTTTATTAGTATTTCAAGCAGGTTACAAAGTATTCATTTGTTAAAAATCATTCATTAAATTTAGGTTTAATTTTGCTATGCAAAAACTCACTAGTTTTTCCAGAATCTTCAATTTATCAAAACAAATTTATAATGTATGTCCTTATGATTTTCTGGAATTTCATTCATATCTGATATAATTTTTGCCTTTCAATTTCTAGTTTTATTGAAATAGGTCTTCCCTTTTTTGTTTAATTTGGTTAAGAATTTGCCAATTGTGTTTAATCCTTAAAAAATTAATTAATTAAAAAAAGGTGTGTGTTTCCAATACTGGGAGCATAGGCAGGGGATTCCCAAGTGCTGGGATTAAAGGCATGGATCACTACTCCCTGACCTTCAAGGCTTGGCTCTGCACTCTGATTTTCAGGCAAGCTTTATTAAATATACAATATATCATGACAGATATCTAAATTTTATGGTAGTAAGTCATATGGAGAAAATAAAGCCATATTGCTACCTAATGAACACAAGCTTATAAAACTAAATTTGAGGGCCAGAATAACTTAAAATTCAATTAAGAAGATACTGGATTTTAAACTTCTCAGCATCTATTGTTTTCTGGGGAGACAGACCATCCATAATGGTAGAGAAGGCATACTGGCAAGATCAGGAGACTGGCTGTTCACACTGCATGAAGCAGAGACTGGGCAGGATATCTGACCAGTCTATAAAAACTAAAGACTCAGCCCTGCTGAGCCACTTCCTCTAGCAAGTTTCACTTCTTAAAGGTTCCACAGTCTTCCCAGATAGCATCACCAGCTGGAGACTCAGTGTTCAAACCCATGAGCCTCTGAGGGACATTTCACATTTATACCACTACAGTCGCTTAGCCCCTTTCCTTTACATAGGAAAACTAGCAAGAGTATCAAGAGTCCCTGGTTCCTTGCTTTTTGAGTCCTTATGGAAACTAATTGGAATCATCTCAGAGTTCCAACCTGGTAACTGGTTTCTTTGCCTTTACTCTGATTTGCAGAACTATAGGTGGACCTGAGGCTCGGCTTAAAGTGAGAGCTGTCTTTCAGAACTCTCTGATGAACTTCCCCAGCAGTACCATCTTCAATCAGAAAACCAGCTTTCATTATAAAGTATATCTAATCTATTAATGCAGAAGAACCAATGTTGTAGGAAATCCTCTATGCGAAAAAGCAAAAGGGTACCCACCCGCCAAACATCAGAATTGTTGGCACAGTTGACCTGAAATAATGAAACTAGATATTCCCAAGTACTGTGGGACTCCAGGATTAAGGACCCAGCTTAACTTCAGGTCCTTGCAGCCTTCTTATTGATGTCCTATCTCATCCTTGGCAGCCAGTACAGGCATCTTCACACCAATCAGGCATATAACCCAGTTCCCACAGAAAAAACTTAGAATTCCTTCAGCACTGAGTGTTGGTCAGAGGGCACAGATAAGCATTTCAGAAATTCTCAATAAGAACCATCTATGCATCTCTGCCAGAAAAGCTGTCAGCAAGACCCTTCCCTAATACAATCAGCAACTGGTAATAGGAGAAAGAGACATAAAGTATTTGGATAAAAACTCCTGGTTAAAATCTTCCATGGAAGAAGTCCTTAAGATCCTTAAAGTCACTATGGATTCTTGAGTCCCTAAGAGCCTGCTGAACTCCATTGTTTACGACAAAGCATCCTGCTCTACCATGAACCATTATGCCACTAGATGGCAGCACTGAACTGAGAGGAAATGATCTTTGCCTTGCTGAGGTGGAAGGACTAGGAGCAGTGGAGAAAGGAGAAACTTCTGGGTCAAGATGTAATGCATGAGAGAAGAACAAAAATTAAAAAAAGGAACTTCAATACAAAGCCTGTAGTGGCAAGGCTGTTCTCAGGCATTCAAGTTAATGGGCTTAAAATCTAGCCCAATGCTGGCACTCAGCATGCTTTCAAAGGGATGGCTATTAGAGTTACTGTCCACGGAAAAGAATCAGATGTCAAAAATGAGTCAGCAACGACAGCCTGCTGCTCCCATTTCATCCAATTGTTTGATGCTTATTTCTATATTGCCCCCAAACTATGTTTATGCTTTTTGTTGAGGACTGGACTGCTCAACTGGGAACCTCCTCCTGAGGCCCTGACCTCCTCCTGAGGCCCTGACCTCCTCCTGAGGCCCTGATGTATCAAAGAAGGAACACAGCGAGGGAGGGGGGAAAGAACTGGATTTGGCCAGAAGTGGAGACTGATCTAAGCATTATTGGGTCAGTGGGACCATAGGACTGTCTGCTCCCTGCCCAGGGAGGGGATGGGGAGTTGCAGAGGAAAAAATGACCAGATGTGTTGAGAGGGGGAAGAGACCTTGAATAAGGATATACAGGGATGGAAAAAAAAATTCAGAGGGAAAGATGAACACAAAGAAAATATATGTGTAGCAATCTTATTTGTATTTCTACCCTTGATAAGCCATGCTTATCATTCTTATCCTCTGTATAGTTATTGTTAACTCTTCCACATTTTAAATTCTTTTTACTGTGGTTTTTTTTTTTGATAAATACAA
>PVIH01028494.1:0-15082 GCA_004025045.1 Sigmodon hispidus | reverse complement strand
TTTCCCTCTAATACTCTCTGTAGTGCTGGATTGGTAGATAGATATTCTTTCAGTCTGACTTTGTCCTGAAATACCTTGTTTACTCCATCTATGGTGATTGATAATTTTGCAGGGTATAGTATTCTAGTTTGGCATCCATGCTGTTTTAGCGTCTGTATAACTTCTGACCAAGCCCTTCTAGCTTTCATCGTTTCCATTGTATAGTCCAGTCCAGCGTTATTCTGATGGGTCTGCCTTTATATGTGAGTTGGCCCTTTTCTTTTGCAGCTCTTAAAATTTTTTCTTTGTTCTGTATGTTTTGTGGCTTGATTATAATGTGGTGCGCTGACTTTTTTTTGGGATCATATCTATTTGGTGTTCTCTAAGCTTCTTGTATCTTTATGGGCATTTCCTTCTTCAGGTTAGGAAAGTTTTCTTCAATGATTTTATTGAAAACATTATCTGTGCCTTTGAGTTGGTAGTCTTCTCCTTCTTCTATTCCTATTATTCTCAAATTAGGTCTTTTCATGGTGTCCCAGATTTCCTGAACATTTTGAGTTATGGCTTTTTTAGTTTTACTATTTTCTTTGACTGATATATCTATTTGAGCTACTGAGTCTTCCACTTCAGAGATTCTATCTTCCATCTCTTGAACTCTGTTTGTTATGCTTGTGTGTGTGGTTCCAGCTTTTTCCTTCAGGTTTTCTATTTCCATCTTTGCCTCATTTTGTGCCTTTTTTATTGCTTCTATTTCAGCTTTTAGTTCCTGGCATGTTTCTTTCATAGATTTGTTCATCTCTTCCAATTTTTTGTTTGTATTTTCTTCTATTTCTTTAAGGCTTTTTTTCATATCTTCTTTGAGAGCTTCGATGATCATCATAAAGGAATTTTTGGTGTTGCTTCCTTCTGTTTCCTCTTCATTGCTCAGTTCAGGTCTTGTATTTGTAAGATCGCCACTCTCTTCTGGAGTTACCATGTTGTCCTTTGTATTATTATGTAATTTCTTGCACTGACGTTTGCCCATGGCTTCAGTGGTTCATGATTAGATGGATCCTGGTCAGTTGTGGCACTTGGGTTTGTGTGCCTCCTGTCACCTCTCTGGTCATGGTTTAATTCTGTCTTTTAGAGACCCCTGCAGTTGTTGGTTCGCTCAGTTCGAGGTAGTGGTGGGTAGCCTTGCAAATTCCCTCAGCAGGAGCTGTGGGTGTGGCCAGGGCCAGAGTTCAGCTGCCCCTGCTCCAGAGTGTGCTGGGACTCTGCAGAGAGCACCCGGTCCCGGTAGCGGAACCGGAAGCAATGGGAGCTCAACTCTCCCTCCCAGGCCAGGATACAGGTGCTGAGGCCTGCCGATCCCTCCTCACCTCTGGTCAAGGTCCGAATCTGCCCCTCAGAGACCCCTGCAGTTGGTTCGCTCAGTTTGCTCAGTTCGAGGTCGTAGTGGGGAGCTGTGCAGATTCCCTCAGCAGGAGCTGTGGGTGTGGCCAGGGCCAGAGTTCTGCTGCCCCTGCTCCAGTGTGCTCTGGGACTCTGCAGAGAGCACCCAGTCCCAGTAGCGGAACCGGAAGCTAAAAGTCTGTTCTTTTCTAATTAGAGAACAAAAGGAAGTGGATTTTCATGGCACAGGAGGTGTGGAGGAGCTGGCAGGACTGGAGGGAGGAGATATATTATGTAAGAAAAAAATCTGTTTTCCATAAAAGGAAAAAATAGTGTTATATATTAAATAGGTGATATGGAAAGATGGATGTGTTATACTATATCAATATATTAAGAGTATATTGCATTGTATGACATGTAAATAAGTGGGATAGAATCACATTTCTAACTGAACATTAATAAAAGATGACAAAATTTGAGCAATTTAACTTATTATTTATTTATTTGTTTATTCAGAGTTCTTAATATTTAGAATTATATTCATTTGTTTATATCTTTTTAAATATTTGTTAAATTTTGGAAATGTTAAAGCTTAGTAGTTCAAAAGAAGTGTTTTATAATCTTATACCACATCTAAGATGAAGGCATACTGATTTTCTTTTCTTTAAACACCTATAAATTACTATTATTACTGAAATCATTCAACAATAATAAGAAACAGTTTTAATAATGTTAATGTAATCATATAAATGACTCTAGAGAGATGATTATAATCTTCATTATATACTTATTCATACTTTCACTAATGATTTCATTTTACTTGGTATGCTAATCAGTCAACGTGATACAGCTAGAGTCATTTGGGAAGAAAAATCTCAACTGAGAAAATGCCTACACCAGACTGTCTAGTGAGGAAGTCTTTGATGCATTTACTAGATGAATGGGTGATGTGGGAGGGCCTAGATCACTGTACATGATGACACTACTGGGCTAGGGGCTTGTGTGGTGTAAATTATTTATATTTAATAAAATCAGTCTGGAATATCAGAGAACAGATCCACCCATAGTTAAGACAGGAGAGTCAGAGTGATAACTCATGCCTTTAATCCTAGCACAGGAAAGATGAGTAGTGACCTACACCTTTAATCCAATAACTCCAATAACAGAGATCTTCCTGTGTTTCTGTGAGTTCAAGACCTAACTATCAAACAGTAGTAGCTCACACCTTTAATCTTAAGTCTAGAATTATTATGCAGAGTTGAACCCACAAGTGAAACAACTGGGCAAAGAAGATATTTAAGGAGGTGTAGGCAGACAGTGTGGGATTCTGTAGAAGTGTTTAGTCAGGCTGAGGACACTGGAAGATAGCTTTTACCATGAAAAATTGGCTGGGTAAGAATTGACTGTAGTCCTTTTCCTCAGTCTGATATTCCAGACTTTCCCCCAGTATCTGGCTTTGAGTTTTCATTTAATAGCAACTAGAACTTGTGTTTCAGGCCTGGGTTTTATAAGAAAGTTGGCTGAGTGGGTCATGAGGAGCAAGCCGGTAAACAGCACTGCTCCATGGCCTCTGCATCAGCTCCTGTCTCCAGGATCCTACCCTGTTTGAGTTCCTGTCCTGACTTCCTTTGTTGATTAACTGTGTTATTTAATTGCAAGTTAAATTCTTTCCTTCCCAAGTTGCTTTTGGTCGTGGCACTTTATCATAGCCATAGAACCCCTAAATAAGACACTTGCAGTATTAGACAACTAAATTGTGTGTGTGTGTGTGTGTGTGTGTGTGTGTGTGACAGATAGCATCTGAAATATATTAACTAGCAGTATCATACACGTTTACTTTTGTTCTCTTTGTTTTTTTGGTTTTTCAAGACAGGGTTTCTCTGTGTAACAGTCCCAGCTTTCCTAGAACAAGCTCTGTAGAACAGCCTGGCCTTAAACTCATAGAGATCCACTTGCCTCTGCCTCCTCAGTACTGGGATTAAAGGTATGTGACACAACCACCTGGCATTGTAGTATTGCTCTTATATGTTATTATTTTTCCATGAAATTAAAGTATATATTATTCTTTATTTTATAATTGAAATGTATTTTTATTGTAAACTTTCTATATACAAATAAGAAATAGAAAGTCACCATTGTTAGTATTTTGCCTGTGGAAGAGCTCACTAACACTTGCCAAGGAGCCATATTAGGTTTAAAAAAGGAATGGATGAGGGAGGGGAAAGAGAAAAGAAGGGGGGATAGAAAGCAGAGAAGGAGAAAAGAGAGTGTCTTCCATGTGGTTGGGGCTCTTTAAAGGAAAATTATGCAGACATGCCCTAGACATGGGCATCAGAGCCCTGCAACCAATATTCACACTTTGTTAATGTATAAAAAAACACAAGGTTTGTTTGTTTGTATAACTGTGTAAGAATATTAATTCTTGGAATTATAGACAGTTGTGAGCTGCCATGTAGATGCTGGGAAGTGAATTCAGGTCCTTTGGAAGAACACTCAGTGTCTTTAACCTCTAAGCCATCTTGCCATCTTTCAGAGGTGGGCTAAAATGGCTCTTTTGGAGTGGAGATGTCTGAGTCACGGGACCACCCTCTTGGCCCCGGGGTAGCAGTCCTTTTTGGCAGTAGCCCAGGGAAGAGGTAGTGGCATTGGACAGGAGCCATTTTGGAATAAGCAGAAGGCAGAGCTGTAGCCAGCAGTGGTGAAGCCAGGCAAGGTCAGTGTGAAGCATGTGCCTCATGGCAGGTGAGTCTTTGGGGGCTCAGCTGGCAACAGAGTGACATGGTGAGAGACAAGCGTTCTGGAGCTGCTGTAGTGAACAGATAGCAGTGGTGCCCTGTTCTGTCAGTCTAAGGCACACTGAGCAGAAACCTGATGAGCTTTATTTAGGATAAATATAGCTGTTTAGGGTTGGGAGTAGGTGAGTAGTTAAATTTGGAATGTGGAAGTTGTAGGCAGAGAGTGAGAGGTGGCAGAAAAGCAGAAAGAGGTTTAGAAATGAAGAGAGAAGAGAAGAGAAGTGGAGAGGGAAAAATGCTTCTATTTGTGCCATGTGCATGTTTGGAAAGTTAGCTGTTGCAAAATATAGTAATCTAAGAGGTCAAAACAGGTAAGCTTGGTGAGGTCACTGTGTTCTCTGCCAAGGTTAGGGAATTTGAGCCAGCTAGATTTAAGTCATCACTTAAACTGCCCTCCAAGGGAAGCAAAAGCACTCTAGGATACCCTTCAGTTTCTAGGGTGATTCACTGGGACATTGCTCTAGCTACATACCAAAGCAACCCAAGCATTCACCAACACTAGAAATGTGACTTCAGGAAATACTCCCAAGTCACTCTGCAACACTGTAAAGACCCATCAGTTATGCAATACAGTGTGTGCCATGCACTATCTTGAAGTTTCTCGGCAAAGCCTTGAGGATAGGCACCTGGAATATCCCTGCAAGTGTGTCCCATGGAGAAGCTTCAGTAGCAGGGAACACTAGGAGTAGGGGAACACTTTCCCATAGGGGCTAGTGGTGTGTGAATGTACTCTGCCACCGAGGAAATGTAAGGGCAAATCTTGGCAGTGACTGCAACTCTTGGATGAGGCTTTCTTAGATTATGTGCACATAAGTCTAAGAAAAGGCCTCCCAAGTTTCTGAACGAATGTTAGTATTTTGCACAACTAACAACCATCCTTCACAATAGCCTCAAATTATATAGAATATTGTGGGGTAACTCTAACCAGGCAAGTAATAGGCTTACATAATAAAATCTTTAAGACATTAAAGAAAGAAATCAAAAAAGATATCAGAAGATAGAAAGATCAAGAATCAGTACAATTAATAAATAAAAATGGCCATGCTATGATTCAAGGAACCCTTCATTAAAATTCCAACATAATTCTACACAGATCCAGAAAGCAAAATTTTCTTCTTCATATGGAAACGCACACACAAACACAATACTGAATACTTGAAGAACTTCAGGAGGTATCATCTCCAATTTTAAATTGTATTACATAGATATAATAGTAAAAAGCCACAGTATTAGCAAAAAAAAAAAAAAAAGATGTACTCATCAATGGAATCAAATTGAAGACCCAGAAATAAGTCAACATACCCATGGGCACCTGATTTTTGATAAGTCAGAAACACACAGTGGCAAAAGACAGAATATTCAACAAATAGTGCTGTTTAAACTGAATGGCTGCTTACTTATCACCCTGAATAAAATTCAACTACAAATAGATCAAAGACCTCAACATAAAAACAGATACATTGAACCTGAACAAAAATAAAGTGGGGGAATAGATGTGAACTAACTGGCACAGGAAGACTTTCTGAACAGAACACTGTTAACATAGTCACTAAGGTCAAAAACTAAATAAACATAACCTCATGAAACTGTGAAGCTTTTATATGGTAAAGAACAACATCATTTGGACAAAGTGTCAGCTTATAGAATGAGAAAATATTTTTGCCATCTATTCATCCAATAGTACATTAATATTCAAAATGCATAAAGAACTAAAAAACCCTGGATGTTAAGAAAACAAATAACCCAGACTTCCACTCCCAGAATACAGCTGGCCCAGATCACTGCTGTCATTGTAGCAGTAGGGGAGCAGCTGAATCCCTGGATGCATACCTGAGAGGTGAAAGGTCAGGTGCTGACTTCCACTCCCTGAACCCAAGCCCTTAAATGGGCCAAGCTTTGAAAGCAGAACACAGTTGGCTCATGGCTGACATAATAGCAGTGCTACAGTGTGGGAGAAGCCTGGTCCCTGGGCATACAGCTGGGAATAGGTTTGCTCCCTGAACCCAGGCCCTTAGACAAAGGTGCAGCTTTGGCAGCGGAACACAGTCAGCCAAGACCACAGCTGACTTCATAGAACTATGACCTAACTAGAGCAACCAACTCTCTAAACACACAGCTGATTAAAGGCCTTCAGACCAAGAACCCACTAAGTATTGACCAAGAACAAACCAAGAATGAATTGAGGAAACAATGGGCAGACACCAGTAAAGAATGCATACAACAATACAAGGATCAACAAGAAACCACCAGAAGAAGCAAGCGGTACTAAGCTTCAAGACCTAAACATAACAATGTAGAGGAAACAAAAGGACATGACCTTAAAAACAGCTTTATGAAACTACTTGAAGCCTTAAAAGGGGATATAAAAACTCCCTTAAAGAAAAAGAAGAAAACCCAAACAGAACATTAGAAGACATGAATAAATCCCTAAAAAAAGAATAAAGAGAACCAAGAAAAAAAGAAAAAAAAAAACAGGTGAAAAAAAATTAAAAATTGAAATAGAAGCAATGAAGAAGGCACAAACTAAGACACAGCTGGAAATTAAAAATCTGAAAAAAAGGACCTGGAACCACAGATTCAAGCATAATAAACAGAATCCAGCACATGGAAGAGAAAATGTCTGGAGGGGAAGACTCAATAGTGGTAATAGATATATCAGTTAAAGACAACACAAAAACCAATAAAGTCATAACACAAAGTACCCAGGAAATTTGGGATACAATGAAAGGGCCAAATCTGAGAATACATGGAATCAAAGTAGAAGAATACCAGCTCAAAGGTACAGAAAATATATTCAACAAATTTATAGAAGAAAACTTCCTGAACCTAAATAAGGAAATGTCTATAAAGAACAGGAAACCTACAGAACACCAAATAGACTAGACTCACATAAAAGTCTGCTTGCTATATAACAATCAAGCCACTAAACCTGCAGAATAAAGAAAAAAACTAAGAGTTGCAAAGGAAAAGGGCCAAATCACCTATAAAGTCAAACCCATCAGAATAACACCCAACTATTCAATGGAAACATTGAGAGCAAGAAGATCCTGATCAGACATTATACAGACAGTAAAAGTACATGGATGCCAACCTAGACTACTATACCCAGCAAAACTATCAATCAGCATGAACAAGATATTTCACAACAAAACCAGATTTGAACAATACCTAACCACAAATGTGGCTGTACAAAAAGCCGTAGAGAAAAAACTCAAACCTAAGGAAACCAGAAATATTATGTAACCACAAAAAATTGATAAGCCCACAGAAGAAACCCCCTAAAAAGGAAACACAAGCTACTACCAAAAATGACAGGAAATATCGATCATTGATCATTAATATTCCTTAATATCAATGGATTCAATTTACCTGTGAAAAGACAAACCCTAGCATGATAGACACAAATACAGAAAGAATCATTCTGCTGCATACAAGAAACACACCTCAACTTCAAAGACAGACACAGGCTCAGAGTAAGGGTTGGGAAAAGACAATCCAATCAAATGGTCCTCAGACACAAACTGGTATAGCCATCCTAATATCTAACAAAACAGACTTTAAATTAAAATCAATCAAAAGAGACCAAGATGGATACTACTTATTCATCTCAGGAAAAAATTACTAAGATGAAATTTCAATCCTAACTATATATGCCCCTAACACAAGGGCACCTACATATGTAAAAAAACACTACTAAAGCTTAAACCTCATGTCATACCTAACACAATAATATTGGGAGACTTCAATACTACACTTTCATCCTTGGATAGGTCAACCAGAGAGAAACTCAACAGAGAAATAAGGGATCTAGCAGAAGTTATGACCCAAATGGACTTAGTTGATATATAAGGAACCCTCCACCCAAACAAAAAAAAATCATATTTCTCAGCACCCCATGGAACTTTCTCTAAAATTGACCATATACTAGGTCATAAAGCAAATATCAATAGATACAAAAGCATGGTATAACTCCTTCTACCATAACAGATTACCAGGGCTTAAAGTTTGAGTTCAGCAACATCAAAAATCACAGAAAGCCTACCAACTCATGGAAACTAAACATTCCTCTACTCAACCACCTTTGGATCATGGAAAAAGTTAAAAGAAATAAAAGACTTCCTAGAATTTAACAAAAAGGAATCCACAACATACTAAAACTTATGGGACAATGAAGGCAATCTTTTTTTTTTCTTTTTTTTTAATTTATTTTGTATTTATCATGAAAAACAGTAAAATGAATTGAAAATGCTGATAAGTTAACAATAACTATAAAGAAGATAAAAATCATAAGCATGACTTATCAAGGGTGATAATACAAATAAGATTGCTACACATATATTTACTTTGTGTTCAGCTTTCCCTCTGAATTTTTTTTTCCATCCCTGTATATCCTTATTCAAGGTCCCTTCCCCCTCCCACCACATCAGGTCATTTTTTCTTCTCCACAACTCCTCATCCTCTCCCTGGGCGGGCAGCAGAGAGTCCTATAGTCCTACTGACCCAATAATGCTTAGTTCAGTCTCCACTACTGGCAAATCCAGTTTTGTACCCCCTCCCTCAAGAGTAAGACAGGTGTTCCTATGGTTGGAGTGGGATGCGAAGGGTCAGTCCAGGGTGTTTCTGATCCCAAGCTGTTCAGTGGTTGTGTTTGTAACTTGGGCATGCTTGGCTTTTTTTCTTGCTTGTTTGTTTAGAGACCACTAATGAGTGAGTACATCCCCTGCTTATCTTTCTGAGTTTGTGATACCTCACTCAGGAGTATATTCTCTAAATCCATCCATTTGCCTGCGAATTTTAGGATAGCATTTTTTCTTAAAACTGAATATTATTCCATTGTGTAGATGTACCACAGTTTGTTAATCCATTCTTCAGTTGAGGGACATCTAGGTTGTTCCCAGGTTCTTGCTATTACAAATAATGCTGCTATGAACATAGTTGAGCTAATACCTTTAGAGTGTGAATGTGCCTCTTTAGGGTATACACCCAGAAGTGGTATTGCTGGATCCTTGGGGAGATTGATTCTCAATTTTCTGAGAAACCACCATATTGCCTTCCAAAGTGGCTGAACAAGCTTACACTCCCACCAACAATGGAGGAGTGTTCCCCTTGCTCTGCATCCTCTCCAAGATAGGCTGTCCTCTGTGTCTTTTATCTTAGCCAATCTAACAGGTGTTAGGTGGCATTTCAAAGTTGTTTTGATTTGCATTTTTCTGATGGCTAAAGATGATGAGCAAATTTCAGGTGCCTTTCACCATTCGCAATTCTTCTGCTGAGAATTCCCTTTTTAGATTTGTACCCCATTTTTTGATTGGATTACTCAAGGTTTGGGCTCTAGAGTCTTGAGCTCTTTATATATATTAGAGATCAGTCCTCTATCACTTGTAGGGTTGGTGAAAATCTTTTCCCATTCTGTAGGCTGGCGTTTTGTCCCATTGACATTGTCCTTGGCTTTGTAGAAGCTTCCTAGCTTCAGGAGATCCCACTTATTGATTGTTGGTCTTAGTATCTGTGCCACTGGTGTTATATTTAGGAAGTGGTCACATGGGCCAATTCAAAGAAGTGTATTTCCCACTTTCTTTTCTAACAAGTTCAAAGTGTCTGGGTTTAAGTTGAGGTCTTTGATCCACTTGGTTTTGAGTTTTGTGCAGGGTGACAGGCTTGGATCTATTTGCATTTTTCTACATACTTCCATCCAGCTATGCCAACACCATTTGTTAAATATACTATCTTTTTTCCTTTGAATGTTTTGGGCCTCATTGTCAAAGATCAGTTATTCATAGGTTTTTGGGTTAATGTCTGGATCCTCAATTGTATTCCATTGGTCCAAAAGTCTGCTTTTATGCCAGTACCAGGCTGTTTTTATTACTGTAGCTCTGTAGTATAACTTGAAGTCAGGGATGGTGATACCTCCTGAGGTTCTTTTGTAGAGTAAAATTGTTTTGGCAATCCTGGCTTTCCTGTTATTCCAAATGAAATTGAGTATTGTTCTTTCAAGGTCCAAAAAATATTGTGTTGGGATTTTGATAGGCAGTGCATTGAATCTGTAGATTGCCTTTGGTAGAATTGCCATTTTTATTATGTTGATCCTACCAATCCAGGAACATGGGAGAGCTTTCCATTTTCTTATATCCTCTTCAATTTCTTTCTTCAGTGATTTAAAATTTTTGTCAAATAGGTCTGTTACTTCTTTGGTTATAGTTACTCCAAGGTATTTAATACTATTTGCAGCTAATATGAAGGGTAATGTTTCCCTTATTTCTTTTTCAGCTCTTCTAACTTTAATGTATAGAAGGGCTACTGATTTCGTGGAGTTAATCTTGTATCCTGCTACATTGCTGAAGGTGTTTGTCAGCTGTAGCAGTTCTTTGGAAGAATTTTGTGAGTCACTTATGTATACAATAATATCATCTGCAAATAGAGATAGCTTCACTTCTTATTTTCTAATCTGTATCCCCTTAATTTCTTTTCGTTCCCTTATTGCTTTAGCTAAAACTTCAAGAACTATATTGAAAAGATAAGGGGAGAGAGGACATCCTTGTCTAGTTCCCGACTTTAGTAGGATTGCTTTGAGTTTTTCTCCATTAAGTTTGATACTGGCTGTCAGCTTCTTGTAAATCACCTTTATTATATTTAGGTATTCTCCCTGTATTCCTGATCTCTCCAGGGCTTTAATCATAAAGGAGTGTTGAATTTTGTCAAAGGCTTTTTCCACATCTAAGGATATGATCATTTGGTTTTGTTCCTTTAGTTTGTTTATATGGTGGATAACATTTACAGTTTTTGTATGTTAAACCAGCCCTGCATTTCTGAGATGAAGCCTACATTGTCGTGGTGGATGATATCTTTTATACAATGTTGCATACTGTTTGCCAAAATTTTGTTGAGAATTTTTGCATCAATATTCATGAGGGAAATTGGTCTGTAATTCTCCTTCTTTGTTGTGTCTTTGTGTGGCTTGGGTATTAGGGTAATTGCAGCCTCATAAAAGGAATTTGGCAATATTCCTTCAGTTTCTGCTGTGTGAAATAGTTTGAGGAGTAATAGTCGTAATTCTTCTTTGAATGTCTGGTAGAATTCGGCACTAAAACTATCTGGACCTGGGCTTTTATTTTTGGGGAGGTGTTTAAAGACAGATTACATTTCCTTAAGGGTTATAGGCCTGTTTAGGTAATTAATCTCATCTTTATTTAATTTTAGTAGATGATACCTGTCCAGAAAGCTGTCCAATTCTTCTAGGTTTTCCAATTTTGTGGAATACAGATTTTCAAAATATGATCTGATAATTCTCTGTATTTCCTGGGGGTTTGTTTTTATGTCCCCCTTTTCATTTCAGATTTTGTTGATTTGAATACTTTCTCTCTGTTTTTTGATTAGTTTGGCTAAGGGCTTATCTATCTTGTTGACTTTCTCAATGAACCAACTCTTAGATTCATTTATTCTTTGTATTGTTCTTTTTTTTTTTTTCAATTGTATTGATTTCAGCTCTAAGTTTGATTATTTCCTGCCTTCTACTCCTTCTAGGTGAGTTCGCTTCTAATTGTTCAAAGGCTTTCAGCTGAGCTGTTAGGTCTCTAGTGTTGAATTTCTCTAGGTTTTTCATATAGGCGTCTAGCGCTATGAATTTTCCTCTTAAGACTGCTTTCATTGTGTCCCACAAGTTTGGATAAGTTGTGGATTCATTTTCATTAAATTCTAGGAAGACTTTGATTTCTTTCTTAATTTCTTCCTTGATCAGGGATGGTTCAGCTGAGTGATGTTTAGTTTCCATGAGTTGGTAGGCTTTCTTTGGGTTTTGATGTTGTTGAACTCTAACTTTAGGCCCTGTTAGAGCCTAAATGTTACAAGGGATTATTTCCATTTTTCGTATCTGTTGACATTTGCTTTACGACCAATTATGTGGTCAATTTTAGAGAAAGTTCCATGAGGAGCTGAGAAATATGTATATTCCTTTGCGTTTGGATGGAAGCTTCTGTAGATATCTATTAAATCCATTTGCATCATAACCTCTTTTAGACTCCTTATTTCTCTGTTGAGACTCTGTTTGGTTGATCTATCCAGGGTTGAAAGTGGGGTATTGAAGTCTCCCACTATTAGGGTGTAAGAATTGATGTGGAATTTGAATTTCAGCAGTGTTTCTTTTACATAAGTAGGTGCCCTTATATTAGAGGCATAAATATTTAAGATTGAAATCTCCTCTTGACCAATTTTTCCTGTGATGAATAAGTAGTGACCATCTTGGTCCCTTTAAGCTTTTAGCTTAAAGTCTACTTTGTTAGATATTAGCATTGCAACCCCTGCTTGTTTCTTAGGACCGTTTGACTGGAAAATCTTATCCCAACCCTTTATTCTAAGCCTGTGTCTGTCTTTGGAGTTGAGGTGTGCTTCTTGTAGGCAACAGGAGGATGGGTTCTGTTGTTGTATCTATCTTGTTAGTGTGTGATGTTTTATAGGAGAGTTGAGACCATTGATATTAAGGGAAATTAGTGACTATTGATTCATATTTCCTGCCATTTTTGGTGGTAACTTGTTTGTATTTCCTTTCTCTAGGGTATTCTTCTGTGGAATTGATTGTTTATGATTTTGTGGGTGTATCTGGGGTCCTTAGGTTGGAGTTTTCCCTCTAATACTCTCTGTAGTGCTTGATTGGTAGATAGATATTCTTTCAGTCTGACTTTGTCATAAAATATCTTGTTTACTCCATCTATGGTGATTGATAATTTTGCAGGGTATAGTACTCTAGTTTGGCAGCCATGCTCTTTTAGTGTTTGTATAACTTCTGACCAAGCCCTTCTAGCTTTCATTGTTTCCATTGAATAGTCAGGCATTATTCTGTTGAGTCTGTCTTTATATGTAAGTTGGCGTTTTTCTTTTGCATCTCTTAAAATTTTTTCTTTGTTCTGTATATTTTGTGGCTTGATTATAATGTGGCGTGCTGACTTTTTTTGGGATCATATCTATTTGGTGTTCTCTAAGCTTCTTGTATCTTTATAGGCATTTCCTTCTTCAGGTTAGGAAAGTTTTCTTCTATGATTTTATTGAAAACATTATCTGTGCCTTTGAGCTGGTATTCTTCTCCTTCTTCTATTCTATTATTCTGAAATTAGGTCTTTTCATGGTGTCTCAGATTTCCTGAACATTTTGAGTTTTGGCTTTTTTAGTTTTACTATTTTATTTGACTGAGATATCTATTTGAGCTACTGAGTCTTCCACTTCAGAGAGTCTATCTTCCATCTCTTGAACTCTGTTTGTTATGCTTGTATCTGTGGTTCCAGCTTTTTTCTTCACATTTTCTATTTCCATCTATGCCTCATTTTGTGCCTTTTTTATTGCTTCTATTTTAGCTTTTATTTCCTGGCATGTTTCTTTCATAGATTTGTTCATCTCTTCCAATTTTTTGTTTGTATTTTCTTCTATTTCTTTAAGGCTTTTTTTCATATCTTCTTTTAGAGCTTCGATGATCATCAAAAAGGAATTTTTGGTGTTACTTCCTTCTGTTTCCTCTCATTGCTCAGTTCAGGTCTTGTATTTGTAAGATCACCACTCTCTTCCCGAGTTACCATGTTGTTCTTTGTATTATTATGTAATTTTTTGCACTGACGTTTGCCCATGGCTTCAGTGGTTCACGATTAGATGGCTCCTGGTCAGTTGTGGCACTCGGGTTTGTGTGCCTCATGTCACCTCTCTGATCAGGGTCTGAATCTGTCCTTCAAAGACCCCTGCAGTTGTTGGTTCGCTCAGTTCGAGGTAGTGGTGGGTAGCCATGCAAATTTCCTCAGCAGGAGCTGTGGGTATGGTGACCAGCAGAGTTTATCTGCCCCTGCTCCAGAGTGAGCTGGGACTCTGCAGACAGCACCTCCTCCATTGTTGGTGAGAGTGTAAGCTTGTTCGGCCATTCTGGAATACAGTATGGCAGTTTCTCAGAAAACTGGGAATCTATCCCCCCAAGGATCTAGCAATACCACTTTTAGGCATTTATTGTAAAGACTCACATTTGTACTGCAAAAGCATTAGCTCAACTATGATCACAGCAACATTATTGGTTATAGCAAGAATCTGGAAACAACCTACATGCCTCTCAACTGAGAAATGGATTAACAAACTGTGGTACATCTACACAATGGAGTACTACTTAAGTAATATAGTAAAAAAATAATAATATCCTAAAATTATCAGGCAAATGGATGGATTTGGTGAATATTCTCTTGAGCAATGTATTACAAACCCAGAATGATAAGTAGGGGATGTACTCCCTCATTAGTGAACTTTAAAATATAAAAAAGATGTCATTGAATTCAAGATCTCAAGTGTAGAACATAACTAAATGACACAGTGCTTCACTTCTGCATTGATGAACTCTGACAGGGGTGTGGGTGAGGAAGGTCCTGTTTTCTTTAAGGGCCTGGCCACAGGGAGTTTAATTATGCTCAAGTAACTAAATGAGCACCATGAATTTTTTTTTTTAATAAATGGGGAGATCATAAGAGTGAGTATAAAACTGAGAGAATTGAGGTTATAATATAAAAATAATTAAAAAAATAAATAAATTTTAATTTATTAATACTTAAAATCAATTTTATTATTCTATATATATTTTTCTACTCTTAATTAAAATATAATGCTAATATAAATCATTTAAAATTATAATACATAATTAAAAAATACAAATTAATAGTCATCTATAATAACCAAACTTATAGTCATATTAGTTAGGCTTTTATAGATATACAAAAATATATTTTAATTAAATAAATAATCTTCAAACACTTCAAAAACATACAAAATATAACATTTAAAATATTTTAAAAACTTAAACTTTTCTAAACAATAAAACAAGTCTGTTCCTAACAACACCAATATATTTCAAAAAACAATAAACATTAAAAAAACTTCATATAAAATTTACTTTATAACAACAGTTAACCACTAAACAAAAA
>PVIH01028493.1:0-15084 GCA_004025045.1 Sigmodon hispidus | reverse complement strand
TGGTGGCATGTGTTTTGAGTTTGGTGGATGTAACTTTTGGTCATCTTGGTTCATCAAACTTTTTCTTTAGCATTCAGAGATTCCATTCTTTGATTTATGAAACTTGTTTCAACAATTTCTTTCTATCTTGTCTGGCACCTTCATTCTTTCTTCCTTGGTTCCAGGCTTTTGAGGCAGGGTTACATGTAGCTCAGGCTGGTCTCGAAATTACTATGTAGCAGAAAGTGACCTTGAACCCCTGATTCTACTTCTCCTGGAGTACTGGATTTCAGGCAAACACCATTGTCTTCTGGTTCTTCAGTCTTCACACCTTTTATTTCTGTAAAGTGGATGTCTTATAGGGGTCTCCCAATCTCACAGTGACTTGTCTGCCTAAATCCATGCATGGTCTCACTCAAGCTTCCTAGGTATCATTGCTTTGATCCTTGTAAAGGGCTCCTTGGTCTACAGGGCCCATCCCATTAAAGACATACAGTCAGTTCATAAATAAAGTAATATCTGGCCATTTTATGAGACATGTTAGATTCAACTATTGAAATAGCCATTTTCAGCAATTTTGTTTTACCTGACCTCAAATCTATCCTTCTGTCTTTCTGCTTTCCCTGGTTAGATAAATTTAGGCTCCCACTTTGTCCCAGTTACATTCTAGCTGTGTAGGCTCTGGAGAAAACCCTCTAAAGGTTTTGCTTTCTTTCCAGAGCGGGAGGAAATAAAAAATTTGGGTTCTAGTGTCATGTTAAAGTTTAGAGTTATTATTTATCAATATTTATCCTAATAAACATTAAACTCTACTTTTATTACTTGAATTACAGATAATTGAATCATTGTGCTACATCCCCTCCACACACAAATTTCTCCCTGACTTTCCAGTGTACTTGAAATCCAGTTCACCTTTTTGGGTGTATTCTTAATACAAAATTTTTCTTGACTTTTGCCAAATGTGAAGTGCTCCCATTTCTTAGCAAAACACATTTGCCAACTCTTGCATTACTTGAAACATCATCTTCCCATTTCCCAATTTTCCCTGCCTCCATCACTAGTGCATGCCATTTCTTCATGGAGACCTCTGGACCAGTACCATGCTGGCTAGGATGACTAAGGACTTCCAATACTAGATTGTGTTTTGCCACATAATTTGTTCACTATTTTTAATGCTGTGTGTCATTCTCCCATCCCCTATGTGTGTGAGTGTGTGTGTGGTCATATTTCTATTTTCCTATATCCATTCTTTAATCCTCCTCTCTGCTAAAAGCAAATTTAGATTAGTTTCTCAATTTTGAAAAATGTAAGAAAGAAAACAAAGAATTTTCACATTCAAACATTAGTATCAACTAGAAATTATATTCCCAACTCTCCTCTTATGCACCCCCGTGTCTTTTAAGCCCTGTCCCCTTCTCTGTAAAGCTACAGATCTTGTAGAAAGTACTGTGCCTCCAAGTCTATTTCATGACATTGTACCTAATCATTTACATTCCATTTCTTGTGTGTATGTGTATGTGTGTGTGTGTGTTTGTGTGTTAATATTTGTGCACATGCATGAGTTGTTGCAGATGCTCTTGCAGTCAGATTCCAGATGAGGACCTTGACTGTCCTGTTCTATTTCTCACCAACTATTACTTTGAGACAAGACCTCTTATTAAACTTGGAGCTAGTGGGGTCATCAGCAAACCTATGATTTCATTGTCTATGTCCACCATAGTATGGGGGATTTCAGGCAGTGGGCCATGTTATTGTTCTAAGGAATCCTGGCTCAGGTACTCAAACTAGATCAGCAAGTACTCTTGCTCTCTAAGCCATTTTCCAAACCCAATCTGCTTCTTCATACAAAACTCTTATTCTGATAATCAGGAGACAGTTTGTGGCTGGTAGCTCTTACCCATGAGATCAAACTCATGCTGCCTATATGTATAACAGAATGAAGGTTGCCTGCACTGATACAGGCCACATCTTGTTTTTTAATGTTATAAGAATTATTATTATCATCAATGTTAGTAATAAACCATCTACTTAAAAGTAATCAAATAATCATCTATATGTATATACATAATTTAAATATATTTTTCATGGACAACAGTCTTCCCTAAAGCCATAAATTATAAAAACAGAAACTATAATACCAGGCATAAAAAGCCCATTTTTGAGGCTAATCAAGGCTGTCCAAGAGACTTACAGAAAATGATATGCTATTATGTTTTTCTTCTTATTTGACACTCTCCCCAGAGATGAAAAGTCCATATTGTAAAAGACACTGAATTTCAGACACAGACCAAGAGAACCAGAGCTGCATCTCGCCCCAAATCACCTTCTCCCTCCCAGAACAGGACCATTCTTTTTCCCAATATCACTGGTTTAGCACTTTAAAGCCGTTTTTTAAAATGTTTTCATATATATGTATATATATATATATACTTATTATTTGGTGTTTTTACATCATGCACCCCATTAAACTCAGATATCAGACCTCTCAGTATCATGCCCTCTCTTATGACCCTATTTACAGAACTGCCCATTCATGCTGCTTGTTTGCTTACTGGAGAATAATTAAACTCTCTGTGGCCAGACGCTTAAAGAAAACAAGTCTTTTCTTACCCATCTCTCTTGAAGAAACCATCAATGCAGAAGTGAGACATTGTGTCATTTATCTATGTTCTGATCTTGAGTTCTTGTGTACAATGGCATCTCTCTCTTTTTCTGTATCTTTTTAAAGTCCACTAATGAGTGAGTACATCCCCTGCTTCTCTTTCTGGGATTGTGATCCTTCGCTCAGGAGGATATTCTCCATATCTATCCATTTGCCTGCAAATTTTAGAGTATCATTTTTTCTTACTGCCGAGTAGTATTCCATTGTGTAGATGTACCACAGCTTGTTAATCCATTCTTCAGTTGAGGGGCATCTAGGTTGTTTCCAGGTTCTTGCTATTACAAATAATGCTGCTATGAACATAGTTGAGCTAATGTTTTTGGTGTGTGAATGTGCGTCTTTAGGGTATATGCCTAAAAGTGGTATTGTGGGATGGATGGGGAGATTGATTCCAAGTTTTCTGAGGAACTGAGATACTGCATTCCAGAGTCGCTGAACAAGTTTACACTCCCACCAACAATGGAGTAGGGTTCCCCTTCTTCTGCAACCACTCAGCATAGGCTGTCTTTTATTTTAGCCAATCTGAAAGGTGTAAGGTGGTATCTCAAAGTTGTTTAGATTTGCATATCTCTGAAGGCTAAAGATGTTGAACACTTTTTCATGTGTCTTTCAGCCATTTGTAATTCTTCTGCTGAGAATTCCCCTTTTTAGTTCTGAACCCCATTTTTTAATTTGGTTTATAAGAGTTTTGGACTCCAGTTTTTTGAGTTCCCTATATATTTTAGAGATCAATCCTCTGTCTCTTGTAGGGTTGGTAAAAATCTTTTCCCATTCTGTAGGCTGTTGTGTCCTATTGACAGTGTCTTTGGCTTTACAGATGCTTCTCAGTTTCAGGAGGTCTCACTTATTGATTGTTGTTCTTAGTGTCTGTTCTTTGGTATTATATTTAGGAAGTGGTCACCAGTGCCAATGCGTTAGAGGGTATTTCCCACTTTCTTTTCTAACAAGTTCAATGTAGCTGGATTTATGTTGAGGTCTTTGATCCACTTGGATTTAAGTTTTGTGAAAGGTGATAGGTTTGGATCTATTTTCATTTTTCTTACACACTGCCATCCAGTTATGCCAACACCATTTGTTAAAGATATTATCTTTTTTCCATTGAATATATTTGGCCTCTTTGTTAAAACTCAAGTGTTCATAGATGTGTGGGTTAATGTTTGGGTCTTCAATTCCACTGATTCACAAGTCTATTTTTATGCCAGTACCAAGCTGTTTTTATTACAGTGGCTCAACAGTATAACTTGAAATCAGGGATGGTGATGACAGAGATGGCTAGAGGTTAATAGCACTGACTATTCTCCCAGAGGTCTTGAGTTAAATTCCCAGCAATCACATGGTAGCTCACTCACAGGCCATATTTTTTAATGGATGCTGTCAGATCAATTGGTTCATCTTTCCTCCCAGTTGCTGTTCTTTCAGCTTTCCCCACACACTCCCTAGTATTATATAGCCTGTTAAGTGCTCTACTACTTTGAATATTTGGAATCATCCCTCACCATATGCTACCAATTTCTTATGAAGGATGTTTGAGCTTCTTATGTGGTCCAAATTACTTCCTTTTTGATTCCTGGAAGGAAGTTATGAGACTAGAAATAAAATTTTTGTTTGCATGTTGTTTATTGATACAGATCAACAGATTTCCATTTTTTTAAGAGCAAATACTACAAGTGCAATTTTTGTTTCAGTTGTGTCTATGTCAACATGAACATTTCTTTTTTCTCATTTTTTATTACTAATAAAGTCTCATTCATTTTTTTTTATACATGTATCCCCTTGTTCAAATGCCCTTCCCCTTCCATTCCTACAAGTCACTCTTCTCCCCATCACCTTATCTCCTCCCCGGCAAGGACAAGAGGTCCCAAGCTCCCAAGGTGGCTTAGTTCAGCATCTACTTTCCTCATTCCCACATCAAGACTGGCTCAAGTGTTCCTCTGGAGGGAATGGGCTCCTAAGTGCCAGTTCAAGTTCAAGGTGCTTCAGATCCCAAGCTGTTCAGTGTTTGTGGTTTGTAGCTTGGATATGCTTTGATTTTTGTTTAAAGTCCACTAATGAGTGAATATATCCCCTGCTTATCCTTCTGGGATTGTGAAACCTCACTCAGGAAGATATTCTCCATATACATCCATTTGCCTGCAAATTATAGAATATCATTTTTTCTTACAACTGAGTAGTACTCCACAGCTTGTTAAACCATTCCTCAGTTGAGGGGCAGCTAGGTTGTTTCTAGATTCTTTTCTTTTTCTCTTTCTTTTTTTATTATGAATAAAGTCACATTTTCTATTCGTGTATATCCTTATTCAAGGTCCCTTCCCTCTCCCACCCCCTCCAGTTACTCTCTTTTCTCCACATCTCCCCATCTCCTCCCCGGCATGGACAAGAGTTCTCAAGGATCCAATATTGCTCAATTCGGTATTCACTATTGGCAGATCCAGTTTCCTCACCCCAACATCAAGACTGAGTCAGGTGTTCCTCTAAAGTGAACAACTTATCTAATAAGTGTTTTTAATTAGTTAATAAAGTTTCTTTAGAAACAGAAATAGAATTATTTTTATAATAATTTTTAAAGAAGAATTACAGTCTATTCTTAAATTGTGATATTTATATTTTAATATACAGTCTTTTCTTATTCATTGTCATTGTCTTTATGCTTTTACCATTGTAGATATTTGTATGGGCTGTGAAAAGACCTTATGATACTTAGACATAATCTATTATCACATGGAATTCTTAAATTTTACTATGTCTTTTATGTACATAAAATTTTTGCATTTTGAAAAATTAAAATTTAAGCCACAGTTTAGTTATGAACTAAGGCAAAATGCCTATTAATACTTTGCCAACATGTGTTTTATTTTAATATCCATGAACTGTAAACTAGAACAATGAATAAAAAAACATGCATCATTAATTTGCTTATATGTGGACATTGTCTGTTAAGTCTTAAGTAAGCAGGCTGTAATCTATATAATCATAGAGTTTGGGTATGGAGAAAAGGACTGAGGGGGATTGGATCATCTTTGGAACGGGAAACTGGATAGTTTGTGATGGGATGGGACTGGAGTGGGTATCAAGCAAGGAGGGGGAAGAGGTGGGTGAAGAAATACTGGAGAGAGGGAACTAAAATGAAGAAATATGTAAGAGGTTGTTTGAAAACCTAAAATACATGAATATGTGAAGGTAATCTAAATGGAATTTCCCACTAATGGGACAGGCAGCCCCAACTGGACATCTCATGTCACCAAGAAAAGTTTCCAGATCTGGGAATAGGTTCCATCTAAATGAATTGTTGGTCAAAAGGGACCCAAGGAAATACTCAAACAACTGGACTACTGCCAAGCTATTAGCTACTCTCCACAAAGTGATGGTAAGTCTGTATTCCTGAAGACATCACCTATACAATTCATTGTCTATTTTTAAGGTGAGCTGGTACCTACCCAGAGTCTTCTCTCTTACTAACTAGTGTTCATGCTACTGGAAGGTATTCTGCACTGTACAGAAGGAGAAAGGTATACACCAAACCAAATGGTGGCCTGCTTGTAATCACTCTAGTGCAATAATGTCACAAAGCTTGGGGACTAACCAGCCAATATAGATTAGATTCAAGACCCACTCTGTGAAATGAAACCCATTCACAACAGTGCTCAAGTTGCCAAGGACCTATGGTAAAGCGAAGTACTACTGTTCTAAAAAATAATGCAAAATAAAAACAAAGCAATAAAATGACTCCTAATGACATGCTGCTATACTCACAGATTACTGTGTCTTTTTCAGCCATCAACAGAGAAACTTCCTATATTTATATGTGAATAAATATAGTAACTGACAGCTGGACAAAGTGCAAAGAGTGAGGGAGCTTGGAACACTTTTAAATGTTATGTCTCCATCAATACCCTCCCCTTATGGCTCAGGGAACTCTGTATTAAAGGAAAAAGAAAGATTGTAAAAGCCATTGAGGATGAAGAACACCCAGGAAACAAGGCCATCTAAACACAGCAAGACAGATGCACATATGAGCTCAAAGAATTTGGCAGCCTGAACAGGTCTGGGCTATACAGAGTCCCGGAACTGAAAGTAGAAGTATACACAAACACACATATCTAACCCAGATGCTATATTCATTGATAACTACTCTAGCTAACACCAGGTTCAGCTTTTCCTGGTCCACCTAAAGAGCAGGATGAAAGAGTATTTCAGCAAAGAGATCAGGATCATGACGAGGTGACCCACAGAGATAGCTGACCAGAACTATTGGGAGCTCATTGACTCAGAAACAATCACTGAGAAGCCTTCATTGACAGCAACTAAATGTTCCAAACTGCTCAAATGATATGGGCAGTTTGTGGAGCCTCATAAAGTAGGTTCAGAGTATGCTCCTGGTGCATGAAACTGATGTCTTGGAGCTCCTTCCCTACAGAAAAACAACTAACTCAACCTTAATACTGGGATGAGGGACTCAGACCTACCTCAACTGGATATGCCAGATTGAACTAATCTGATTTGGGGCTCCTTGCCCTCCTTGGGGAATGGATGAGGGGATGGGATGGGAGGCCAAAGGAAGACTGGGGAGGACTGAAGGAGGAAAGTGAGTTGAAGTAGTGGTAGATATGGGAAAAAAAACTTTTTAAAACAAAAGTAAAAACTAATTTTCTCCAATGCAGTCTCACTGGGTATACAAAGAGCACTTAAGGCTGGGCTCAACTACTTCATTTTACTTATATTACATGACTTTTGTGTATATATTATGATTTCTGAATTTTTGCTTTTAGGAGATTTCTGCATATGCCCATGTGTGTATATCAGCATTTGTATGTTTCTTGAGCTTTTTTTTTATTTTTATTTTTTGCTCTTTGTTTTTCTATTTGTGTTGTTTTATACAGATTTGTTTTAAATTTTATCTTATCCTATATTTCATCTTCTTTTTCTAGAAACCAATTTGTTTCTAAGGAAAGAGAGGAAGAAAGAATATCGATTTGGGTGGTGTTGTTTTAAATAATTGATTTACTTCTTTTGTATAAAGCTATAGCTTGTTAATATTCATCACTGAACAGTAGTCCGTTGTTAAGCAGTCATCTTTGACAATCCTTCCATGGGTGGTATGATTCTCCTGCCTGTTCTACTGATGGTCATTGACTGTGAGCCTTCTTGTATTGGTGATTTAATGTCTTTGTTAAAGTGTTTCTTTAGGGAATGAATTTCTAGCTGGTCTTGTCTATATCTAAAAGTTTTAAAAATACATCCACATTATTAACTATTGGAAATTTTATATTTCTTTAGATAATGAAAGGTGTTTTAGTGTGTGTGTGTATATATATATATATAGATACATATATATATATTATATATTTAATCAAACCTGAATATTGGGGAAAGAGCATCCAGTCAAATTCTAAAAAAAAAAAAAAAAAAAAAAAAAATTAAAGATTTTAATTAACTAAATCCTTCCTCCCTAATATTTAAGTTTTATTAAATATATAATATATACCCATATTTTAGGGCATAAATATACCCTCCATCCACTCCTCAAATGGGGCTTCTCTTGAGCAGTCAACACAGGCTAACATATCAAGTTGAGGCAGGACCCATCTTATCTTCTCCTTTTTATATCAAGGCTGAGCAAGGCATCTTACCATAGGGAGTGAGCTCCACAAAATCCAGTTCATGTAACCTGGATATTTCCTGGTCCCATAGCCATTACCCCCACAACAACTTGATTAGAGCAACTGTCACCCGCATTCAGAGGCCTTAGTTTGGCATAGTTTTCAGGCTCTCCAGTTAAAACCATTTTTAAAGTAAATTCTTCCTTAATGCTTAAAAAAATGCAAAATTAGGGGTTGGAGAGATGGCTCAGCGGTTAAGAGCACCGTCTGCTCTTCCAGAGGACCCAGGTTCGATTCCCAGCAACAACATGGCAGCTAACAACTGTCTGTAGTTCCAGTTCCAGGCAAACACCAAGGCAAATAAATAAATAAATAAATAAATAAAGTTTAAAAAAAATGCAAAATTAGCCCAATCAACTACTAAAAAATTTTTTTAGACTATTTTTATTAGCAAACAAATTGATTGGCTTTTTATAAAGTCTAATTGTTTGTTAATTGTGGTTAAGTATGGTTAGTGCACCCTGGTTGAAAGCTAACTAGAGTTGTAATTATTCTTGGGAAGTACTGGGTTCAACTATTATGGAAGTTGATGATAGTTACATTTTAGATTGCAGTTATTTAAAAGTAAAAAAAAATCCTAACGTTAGGGCTAAAAAACCCAACTATTATGAGTAAGACAGTGGTGGAAATGAAAGTAAACACAAATGCTTGTAGATATATGTAAATAGAAGGTTCAAATGCCCCCTTTAATTTCTCACTGAATAGCATAAGAAAGAGATAGAACAGGCAGAAGTGTGTGACTTTGTATACACACCTACATTCAATACGTATCCAATGTGTTTCTCTCCTATGAAGTGGCCTGGACCTGTAGTTGCTAAAGTGAAGTTAGCATATCTGATGAACCACATGGCTACATATTTGCTTGCAAGTATCTCCTACATCATGTTCTTGAAATTAGAAGAGTCTCACTATTCTTGTTTATCTTTCTATAACTTATATCTTTTTACATGTCTCCTTGTAGGGCTAGTCTGGGAGTGAAGCCACAAAGAAGTTGCCAGCATAATTTATTTTATTTACTTTTTTTCATATTGTCCAGGAGGCTTGAGTCTATGTAGGAGTATGGGACTGGCGCCATCTGGAAGTCTTGATTTAGAGACTGTAGGGTGGAGTTTTAAATTCTGTGATGTTTCTTAGCTTTTCAGGTGATTTTTGTTGATGTTTAAATGTGAGAAACACAGTGCCAGGCACTGTTTTACAAGAAATGTAGAAATTTGCTTTACTTTCTAGAGTTTGACAAGGCTTATTTTAAATATCTTTCAATTTATAATATCAAGATTTACCTTTATGCATTTTCTAGTAAAACTTGAGTTTTTCTTATGCTCCAAGGTAAAATTGCAATAGAATATGAATTTAGTTCAGCTTGTAAAAATGCAAGAATTATTATTTTAAAATGTTCTATGCATGTATTTCAGAAATATTTGCAAGTCTATTTCATGAAAGTTTGTCTTAATTTTGCAAGCAGGATTGTTATTGGTAGGTATATTATATACTTAATTGTTACTGTGAGGTTTTCTTTTTTCTTTCTATATTACAGTAAAAGAAGCAATATTTGTGTATTCTGTATGTAAGCCATTTACTACCCACCGATAAATTAAAATTAATATCTGTCACAAGCTCTAGCCTCAGGACCAGCCAAGGTACTCATCTTTAGATAAGAGCCAGCCACAAAAAAGAGTGAAATCGTATTACCTGAAGGAAGTGGGATCCCGTTGGACACTGAAACAAGTGAAACACACTCCTCACAGAAGGCCAGGTAGCACAGTTTTCTTTCCTGCAGAATCACAGGCTTGTTCTTTGTCTTGGTTCAAAGGGAAGCAAATGCACAGCTATGTAGTCAGAGTCTGGAAAAAAGGACAGTTAAGTCGTCAAGGACAGAACTGACAGAGCACTGCTCCCTAGATTCCACCTCAAATCAGCTTTGCTTTGTCCTGAGAAATGAAAAGTCCTATTCCAGATTGAAAAGAGAAGGTTCTAAGTTTTGTGGAATGCCAATAAAGTTCATTTTGAATTTATTAAAATTTTATTCCTTGGCTCTTTCTGGGATTTCTCCAAATAATGATTTATATCTGGATATCTTTCTACTTCGTTTGTTTTTTTCCAAAAAAATTGTTTTTCTTATGGAAGCACTCTTGAGTCAAATCTATCCTGTTTCTATATGTGGGAGCTGGCTTCTTGGATGTAGTTATGTCATGAAAATTCATGTAGCTGCCTATGTTTTCTATGGAACATTTTATTAAGTAATGTTTTAAGCCCCTCAATAAATGCCATGCCTTTGCCTTTCTCCAACTGCAAAGATTAATTATTAATTAAAGATTAATCTGGAAGCTTCCTAACAGTACACACTCTGGGGATCTACTGCCTCAGAGATCCAGATTCTCCTTCTCAGGTGAAGTGAGAAATACACACACAGGCAACAGTCACCCAGGAGGCTCCCCTTATGTTTTCTCAGCAGTGTTGCATGTAGCCTTCTCCAATGGTCTTTCTTTTTTCTTTTTCAAAAATTTATTAATTTTGATTTATTTATAAAATAAAGTTCCCCCCCCCCGTGTATCCCCTTGTTCTCCCTCCCTTTCCTCACCCAGTCTTTCCTGGTCAGCCTTCAGCCTCCCTCCTCCCAAACCCCAACCCCCTCCCCACGAAAGGCATGAAGTCTTAAGGTGGATCAGCTCAGCATCCACTCCAGGCAGGTCTTATTCCCTCATCCTAATGTCAAAATTGGGTTAGGTATTCCACTGGAGGGAGTGGGCTCCGAAATGCCAATCCACACATAGAAACACAATCTGATCCCTCTCCTCGAGGCTCCAAATACTGCCCAGGTTATTCGAGAATTGTCTATTCTTGGAGGGCCTAGTTACTTTTCACGAAGATTTTCCAGTGGCTTTTCTTAATTCAATGAGCTCCCCAGAGCTTCAGCCAGTCATCACTGTGGGAAATTTTGTCACAGCTCTCTCCTCTCCAGTGCTCAGCTATATATCTCTGACTATAGCGCTATTCATTGTTGGATGAGGCAACAATGTGATGGCACTTGGGATGGCTACTCATTTGATTAAAAGTTAAGTCCTGTCTAGGCAACACCTTTAGACCTAGCCAGGGACATACTGTGAGTTCTTGTAAATTATTCTAGCAGCCAGTCTTTTTCCAACCCCACATTGGCTTCGTCTATTAAGATCTCCATCTCTTTTTTCCTCTCTCCTTGTTGCTCCTCTCACTCAATCATCTCCTCTCATGATTTGTTCCCACACCTTCTTGGTTGCAGCCCTTTAATGTTCCCAATTATCTAGGAAGATCTTCTCTATTTTCTCTTCCTAGAGGAATCCTTGGATGCCTCTCTCAAGTTTCTTCTGATTCCAAGCTTTTCAGGGGATGCGGTTTTCAGCTTGGTTGTTCTTTGCTTTTTTTTCTAAAGTTCACTAATGAGTGAGTACATCCTGTGTTTATTTTTCTGGGATTGTGATACCCCATCAGGCGGATATTATCCAAATCCATCCACTTGCCTACAAATTTTATGATGTCATTTATTTACACTGCTGAGTAGTATTCCATTGTGTAGATGTACCACAGTTTCTAACTCATTCTTCTATTGAGGTGCATCTAGGTTGTTTTCAGGTTCTTTCTATTATGAACAATACTGCTTTGATCATAGTTGAGCTAATGTCTTTGGAGTGTGAATGAGCATGCTTTGGGTATATGCCTAATAGTGGTATTGCTGGGTCCTTGGGGAAATTGATTCCCAGTTTTCTGAGGAATCGCCATAGTGCATTCCACAGTGGCTGTACAAGTTTACACTCCCACCAACAATGGAGAAGTGTTTCCCTTGCTCCTCATCCTCTCTGGCATAGGTTGTCCTCTGTGTTTTTGATCTTAGACATTCTGACAGGTATAAGGTCTTATCTCAAAGTTTTTTAATTTGCATTTCTCTGATGACTAAATATGCCAGTCATTTTTTAAGTACGTTTCAGTCATTTGTAATTATTCTGTTGTGAATTTCTTTCATAGTTCTGAATTTTAATTGGATTATTTAGGTTTTTGCGCTCTAGTTTCTTGAGTTCTCTATATAATTTAGAAAGCACTCCTCTATCACTTATAGAGTTGGTGAAGATCATTTCCCATTCTGTAGGCTGTAGCTTTGTCTTATTGACTGTGTCCTTGGCCTTACAGAAGCTTCTCAGTTTCAGGAGGTCCCACTTATTGTTTCCTTTATAAGGCTTGAGGAAATCTAAAAAAAAAAAAAAGAAAAGAAAAGAACAATCAACGTTTTCCTTTTCTCTCCAGACAGACTGATCTTGCTGCGCTTCAGGTTCCAAAGGAAAACTATACATATCAGAACTGGATTTATCAATCTAGTTTCTCTAAGGCACTGAATTAACTGAAATTCGCCCTGTACTTTCGTAATTAGTTTCTTTCTGTAGGGCCACTCCATTGCCCATACCATCACCTCATCTGTACTTAAATGAAGAACTACAAAGTTTGGGGAAATGAATTTGAAATTACAGCAATGTAGAATGTTCATGGAAGGAAATTATAATGCATTTCATTTTCATTGAAAATGTCAGCTTATGCTCTATTAGTGTCTGTATAACTTCTGACCCAGCCCTTCTTGTTTTCATTGTTTCCATTGAATAATCAGATGTTATTTTGATGGGTCTGCCTTTATAACTAAGTTGATCCTTTTCTTTTGCAGCTATTAAAATTTTTTCTTTGTTCTGTATGCTTTGTGGCTTGATTATTATGTGGAGAGCAGACTTTTTGGGGGGTTCATATCTATTTGGTGTTCTGTAAGCTTCTTTATAGGCATTTCCTTCTTTAAGTTAGGAAAGTTTCCTTCTATGATTTATTGAATGCATTGTCTGTGCCTTTGAGCTGGTATTCTTTTCCTTCTTCTCTTCTTATTATTCTCAGGTTAGGTCTTTTCATGGTGTCCTAGATTTCCTGAACATTTTGTGTTATGGCTTTTTTTTGGTTTTAATATTTTCTTTGACTGATGTATCTAATTCTGCTACTGAGTATTCCACTCCAAAGATTCTCTCTTCCATCTCTTGGATTCCTTTCTCAGCACCACATGTAACTTTCTCTAAAATTGATCACATAATTGGTCATAAAGCAAATAAGAATATATACAAAAAAATGGAAATCATCCCTTGTAAAATATTGGACCACCAGGGCCTAAAGTTAGAGTTCAACAACATCAAAAATCACAGGAAGCATACCAACACATGGAAACTAAATATCAGTCAACTCAACCATCTCTGGATCAAGAAAGATTTTAAAAAAGAAATCAAAGTCTTCCTAGAATTTAATGAAAATGAATCCACAATGTACACAAACTTGTGGGACATAATGAAAGCAGTCTTAAGGAAAATTCATAACACTAGATGCCTATAGGAAAAGCCTAGAGATCTCCCACACTAGAGAACTAACAGCACCACTAAAAGCCTTAGAACAATTAGAAGCAAACTCACCTAGAAGGAGTAGACAGCAGGAAATAATCAAACTTAGAGCTGAAATCAGTACAATTGAAACAAAAAGAACAATACAAAGAACCAATGAATCAAAGAGTTGGTACTTTGAGAAAGTCAACAAGATAGATAAGCCCTTATCCAAACTAACCAAAAAGCAGAGAGTCTCCAAATCAACAAAATCAGAAATGAGAAAGGAGACTTAAAAAGAAACCCCCAGGAAATCCAGAGAATTATCAGGTCATACTTTGAAAATCTATATTCCACAAAAATGGAAAACGTAGAAGAAATAGATAGCTTTTTGGACAGGTACCATTTACCGAAATTAAATAAAGACCAGATTAATTACCTAAACAGGTCTATAACACTAAAGGAAATTGAAGCTGTCATTAAAAGCCTCCCAAGTAAAAAGCCCTGGCCCAGATGGTTTCAGTGCAGAATTCTATCAGACATTCAAAGAAGAATTACTGCCATTACTCTTCAAACTATTTCACACAGTAGAAACTGAAGGAATATTTCCAAATTCCTCTTATGAGGCCACAAATACCCTAATACCCAACACACAACAAAGAAGAATTACAGACCAATTTCCCTCATGAATATTGATGCAAAATTCTCAACAAAATTTTGGCAAACTATATACAACAATATATAAAAAATATCATCCACCATAATCAAGTAGGCTTCATCCCAGAAATGCAGGGATGGTTCAACATATGAAAAACCATAAATGGGCCCCATCTCCTGCGAGAATGAAGACCATTCTCAGCAACCAGACCGTGGACATTCCAGACAATGTGGACATCACTCTGAAGGGGCGCACGGTCATTGTCAAGGGCCCCAGAGGAACCCTCCGCAGGGACTTCAATCATATCAATGTAGAGCTGAGTCTCTTCGGGGAAAAAGAAGAAGAGGCTTCGGGTTTACAAATGGTGGGGTAACAGAAAGGAACTGGCCACCGTCAGAACCATCTGCAGTCATGTTCAGAACATGATCAAGGGTGTTACACTGGGCTTCCGCTACAAGATGAGGTCTGTGTATGCTCACTTCCCTATCAACGTCGTTATTCAGGAGAATGGGTCTTTGGTCGAAATCCAAAACTTTTTGGGTGAAAAATATATCCGCAGAGTGCGGATGAGGACAGGCGTTGCTTGTTCTGTCTCTCAAGCCCAGAAGGATGAATTAATCCTTGAAGGAAATGACATTGAACTTGTTTCAAATTCAGCGGCTCTGATTCAGCAAGCCACAACAGTTAAAAACAAGGATATCAGAAAGTTTTTGGATGGCATCTATGTGTCAGAAAAGGGAACAGTGCAGCAGCCTGATGAGT
>PVIH01028492.1:0-15087 GCA_004025045.1 Sigmodon hispidus | reverse complement strand
CTAACCCTAACCCTAACAACCCTAACCCTAACCCTAACAACCCTAACAACCCTAACCCTAACCCTAACCCTAACCCTAACCCTAACCCTAACCCTCCTGAAGAAAATTAGCTGGAGTCATGCAGTTGAAGAGCCAGAAGTAACCTCAGGAGCCACCAACTCTAACTCTTTAGAAATATTGCAGAGACACTCTGAATTGCAAGTCAAGAAAAAATTGGAAGCCACAAACGTAACTGGCTTAGTTGCCACGGAATGTCAGGGTTCATTACTGAAAACGGAAACAAGGCCCATGGCTTATCATGGCCACTTGTGGTCCTTACGGGACGCATGGCCACCCCTGTCCTGGCCTCCCCAGTGCTCCTGTCCTCTGCACTGCTGGCTGTTGCCTTTGCATCATTCTCCTTTTCCCATTGTGCAGGGCGGCCAGCTTCCTACCAGACCTACTTCTGGCCCAGTATGATACAAGGGCTGAACCCATCCCACCCTGTGTCCCATTCCTGCCTACAGATGTCAGCGCTCAGTGCAACCATGTTTGGCTAATGCAAAGGCCACAGCTGCTTCAGTCTCCATTGCCCATCCTGACATCAACCAGAAGCACTTTCCTGGGTGAGAGCAGACTTTGATCAGTTCGTGTTGCTCCCCATCCAAGCCCCTGAGATGCCCCCCAGGTCGTCACAGTCACTGTGTCCAGGACACACAAAACCTAGCAGATTCCTTTCAATCACATGCTTTTGCACAGTGTTTGGATACATAGGCATCCGAGCCAGAAAAACAGGAGTCAGCCCTGGATCTGCTGAGATTTTATCTCTCACAGTTATCTCTCCAAAATACCTACCCCGTGCATCCCATTTCCATTTTTTACCACTGCTGTTCCTTTTCTGGTTTAATAAAAATAAATAAATAAATAGCCTCCCACCCTCTGTGTGCCTTCCTTGTGTGCCTATGACTTTAGTCAGCCTGAAGCTCTTTCTAGCTGGCCAATTAAACTCCCATATCCAATAGTTAGTAGCCTATTCAGGAGCTCTTGTATCTTTGCCCCAGCTCCTGCTCTCTGGGCACAGCCAGCTACCACATGCTGCCAGCATTATGCCCTCTATACATGTTAGTCAACAGGACCTGTACTGTCACTCCTATTTGCATACATTGATACAATAATGTGCACACAGTCCCAAGGGCATTGCCTGGCTTCATACACACTTTTGATCAATGGCAGCAAAATGTTGTTTTGTGCCATTGTTGTTGTGGCCTTTATCACCATCAACAGTAATTAATGCTTTGGACTGTATTTGATTTCACATCTCTAACAGTGTGTTTTGCTTTTTCTCTTGGCTCAGAAATCTTTCAGTTAATGTCTGAACTAAAGCCACAGATTCCTTCTTTTGCCTGTAACAGAGCTGGACTCCCACAGTTTGGGGCAGTGGGGTTCAGGTCCCTGCACCCCACCAGCTGTGTGAACTGAACTAGTCATTTGCACACTCTGCTTCATTTTGGCCATCTGTGAAGCCAGAATAAAAATAGCTCCCTGACCCACTTCAACAGAATGGTCTTGAGGAGCAGCCTGGAGGGTGAATGAAAATCCATGTTCTAACTGAGAAATCACAAGCTAATCATTAGTCGCATTTAAAATAACTCAAGCAACATTAATGTAAACAATGCTCTCTCTGTGGGATGCTGGCTGATGCATTGTTATCAGTGATCTCGGCTACTTTCATGTTCCCTAATGCATCAGTACATCAGCAGCACACACAAGTCGCAAATGTCCTCCCAAGCATTTTCATATTCTCTCCCCAACATCAAGGGAATTCAACCCTGAGAACTGAGCACAGTATCAGGTCACTGCCCATCTGTCTGTGAGTCTTCCAGTCAGTCTTTCCGTGTGTTGTCCCCTTAACTGGCATTCTAATTCACAATCATACTTGGATTTTAATGAATGAATGAATGAATGTGTGAATGAATGCTACCATAAGACAGCATGACAATTCCCAGTGCTTTCTCCATTCCTTTCCATGTGACTATGAAGGTGATGATGATGATGATGACTTGACATTTCTTTTTATTTTGAGATAATATACTATTTTTCTCTTACTTTTGCTCCCTCTAGCCTCCATATACTTCTCCTTTTTACCTTTCAGATTCTTCATGTTCTCTTTTAATTGCTATTTTGTGTGTGTGTGTGTGTGCACGCGTGCGTGCGTGCGTGCGTGCGTGCGTGCGTGTGTGTGTGTGTGTGTGTGTGTGTGTGTGTGTGTGTGTGTGTATAAAACCTGTCCAGACTTTTATCTATGTTTTCAGGGTTGACAGTTTGGTATTGGAAAACCAGAGTGCTCTTCTCCATGGGAGTCTATTTCTTCCACTGTCATTGTTTCTTAGTTGCCTGTAGTTGGTTTTGTAGGGCTGAAGCCTCGAGGTCTTGCTCACATCCACTTTGGCCCACCTGCTTTTGTTCTTGTTCAGCTCATGTTCAAACAGTCATGTCAGTGAGACTTTATGGGTTGCTTCTGCCACTACTAGGAGACACAACCTCACAGCAAAGTCCCTAATCCATTGTCCACCAACCTTGCTGCTACCGTTCTTCCAAAAGTGTTCTTGGGTGCTCAAGTGTAGTCAGAAGTTTCTCTGTCCTTCCCAGCCAGTCCCACAGCTATTTAGTCCCAAATAATTACACAGAGGCTTATATTAATCATAAACTGTTTGGCCTATGACTCAGGCATATCATTTGCTAACTCTTACTCTTAAAGTAACCCATGATTCTTATCTATGTTTAGCCATGTGGCTTGGTACCATTTTCTCAGTGCGACATTCTTGTCTTGCTTCCTCTGCTTCTGGCTGACATCTCTCTTCCAATTCCTAGAATTCTCCTTGTTTTATTGCCTTAACTATACTGAAGTACTTTGTAGATTTATCCATTTGGACTTGAGTCTACAACTTTACATTTTGATTGGATGTGGTTTTCTATAATGGTCTCTGTCTGTTACAAAAAGAAGTTTCTTTGATCAGGAGTAAGGACTAGATTTATCTGTATGTATAAGGGCAAATATTTAGAATCTACTTAGTTTTATGCTATGTTAGTAACATGGTGGGTAGAGGTTCTTCTCCCAAGATCCATGACCTTCACTATGGCAGGTAATGGCTAGGTTTCCAATGCCGGGCATAATTTTTCTCTTGTTGAACAACTCTTTAGTCCAATTACAAAGCTGATAGTTACTGCCAAGATTCTTGGCACTCCTGCACCCTTAGGGTTATCATGCCATGTTGGTCATTATGGTATTCATATAGTATTCATTATGGAATTCATATTCATAGCTGTGCAGGACGCTTAGTTGCTCCCACTTTTAGAAGCTTACATGGCACCCCTAGTCCATAAAAGCTAGTCCTCTGGAGGAGGCATTAATTCACTTAACAGTTTTGAAATCTTAGCAAAGTCTTTTGTATACACGCTTCACCTTAACTTGGTCCAAAGACAACATGTTTGAAGAACACTGGCTTAAGTTCCAAGGGCTGCAGGGTCTCTTACATCTTGCTGTCTCACTTGTCACTTAGGGGCAAGAACGGTTTTTGTTGAATAGCAGACACTGAAGTAATACTTCCCAATGAAGTGACTTGCTATTCAGATAACCTTTTAGGAGTTGGAGTTTCTGATGAATTTGTAGCTTCCTAATGAACTTTGCATAGTACCTTACAACTTATACAATACTTTTGCATAAATTTTAGTTAAGAAACACTAAAATACAATTTCCATACACAGTGGAAAGTAAAATATGGCCATTGTCACAATATGGGTCATTTTTCAGTTTTCAGCTAGTAAGAAACACTTTGAAATTAAGGATTAGTAGTCTTAAAAGGAGGGATTATTACATATTTATTAGAACTTTTATTTTATTTGGGTTCTTGGTCTTGCTTTGAGACAGAATCTTATGTAGATGCATCTGTACCTGAAACTCACAATCTCCCACTTCCCACTGTGGCAGCATTACACAGAATTTTTTTTTAGTTGGCTTGGGAAGAAAGTCTTAGTTGAGTTCCAAGTTTACTTCCCAGCATTGAAAGCTGGTGTGGTAAAGGCTGTGATTTTTACATATCATGACTCTAAAAATAAAAAATTATATAAAAGAACCAAGTAAAATTTTCTACAGTGTAATTAAAATTAGAACTGGTGATGAATGAAGGAAGTGCCACACCCTACTTGCTAAGCATCATGGGAGTTCCCTTGAAATAATGATTTGAGACAACACATTCCAGCCAATGAGGGATCACATCATACAAAGTCAAAGGGCATGCTCAACAATGTTATAGAATGCTGGATGTGTCTGTGAAATTTATAGGATTACATTTTCTATAATTTAAACTTTGCCTTTAAATGAAATTACACAAATTACCGTGTGTTAAAGGCCAAAAGACATTTTATAAACAGAATGCAATGATCACTTAGATTTAAACACTGGCATCTGTGGTGCTCAGTGACTTTTAGTACGTGAGGAGGAGAGATTCCTTTAAGCGCTCAGACAAGTATTACTGATTCATTTGTCATTCTAGTGTCTGGAACATGAAGTATTTCAGTTTTTATTCAACAATGTAACCTTTGGAGTTTTGCCTAATAATGACTTCACTTGTGCTAGCCTTCCAACAGATAAATTAAAATGGAAATGCATATTTTATAATTATGCATCCAGCCATGGCTGAATATTGGCAAGCAGGGCCACACTGAATGTTTAGTGGAGACTGCACAATGGGGAGACTCTGGGTGACATCAAAGTTTCCCAAAGTCACTTTCTTAATCATGTGAAGGATTACCGAGGCTCTGATCACAAGTATGTAGCTATATAGAATCAGAAGGAAAACATTTAAACATCCCAGCATGGTATTTCCATTTAAATCTGATTACAGTGAAATAAAACTGTAGCCATTAAAGGTTTAGAAGAACTACAAATACAAGCAGTAAAAGGAGACAGATAGTAAATGGAGCAGTAAAACATTCCAGCGGGGCACACACTTTACAGCACTCATTCTGTCTTCCAAAGCATTCTGTGCTTTCACTGCAGACCCTGCACCGTTCTCTGAACTCCACTTAAACCTGCAATTAACCTTTCACGCCTAATGAAGCTGTTTTCCTGGAAAATTAAAATATATAGTGGTGCTTCCTTTTACACAGACTTGGTAGGAAAGCATTTCAAAATGAATGACTTTTCCAAGGTTTCTATGCAACTGCAGTATCTGTTTGACTTGGAATGTTCTTTCTAAAGCAGTTTCATTTGATGTGCATACTTATTACTGTACTTATTAATTGTTTGTGCATAATTTTAAAGAGACGCACATCAGTAATTTTATGGTTATGTTGTTACTGCCTAAGTCTCCAGTTACCACTTCACTTCCATGGGGAAAACCAGGGCTTTACAAACAATAACTAAACTCCTGATGTGTCTCTAGTGTTTGAAGATGTGTTTGCCAGGTCGGTGTTTGATTATCAGCTTTTTATGTTCCTTTCTGTTCTGGACGTGTTTGCACGAGCTTACAGAGAGGTGAAGTTCTCAGATTCTAGGAAGCAAACATAGTTGAATCCCAGCTATAGTCTTGGTGCATTGTTTTCCTCACAGAACGGCTGCAGTGAATATTGGCACCCAGCGCCATGTCTGCCAAACCGAGCCCACGTGCTGAGGGAAATTCTGATGAAAGCACCTTTTTCCTTCACATGTTGTGCCCACCTGGGTGACCCAGGGCAGCACATTTGAAATGCCAGGAAGTCCTGGGAGATGGGGAAACAGGAGGTGGACTTCCTTACTCATGTGGTGTAGACTTGAAATTTAAATAATATGTCAAGGTGTCTGGTATTTACGAATTAAAAGTACAGAGAGCTAAGGCTTACAGTAAATATTTAAACCCTAGCATTTTTTTTATTGAATCTGTGGGTATATATTGATGTACATTCTACTAGCCTGCAGTGCTAGCATGTCACCATGACATGGTAAATGAAATTCCTTTAGACCGCCAGTCTAAGATAATGAATTGTTCCCACAGTTAATTGTATTGCCTTGATAATAAGGAACTATCGGAGGCCTAGAGAACACAATAAGTGGATTTCATCAGATGATTTGTGTGACGTTTTGAAAAATGATCCTCTGCAGTGACCTGATTTTAATGGAACTCCAGTGGCAATCAGCATTGGCCCCACTACACAGGAGCCCCTGGCATACAGGTATGCCATGGTACATGGCAGAGGGTCATCCCAGGAAAGTCTCTAGCAGAGAAAAGCTCTTGGCATTCCAGACTGGGAAACAGTGGGTGCAACAGGGCACCTCTGAGAACTGACTCCAGGGTTGCTTTGTTGGTGTGTGCCTTGTTTTAAAATACAGAGAAACTCTAGGGTAACTCCTGTCCGCCTCACCATTGCCAGTGTAGAAATGAAAGCACAAGCTATGTGAAAAGTGTGCATTTCATGAGCTGTTGGAAGGGAGTCAGCCGGAGATCTGCCATCAGGCTACTCAGTGGGGAAGCTTTCAGAGGACAAGAGTGTGGGTGCTATGATGTCTAGATTGAAGAGTGCTGGGTTACGAGAGCAGTAGACCAGCTAACTAGAAGTGGATGTCCTGCACAGTCAGTTAGGGTGAACTTTTCATATTGTCCTACATTGGACCTGAAGATGCAGATTAGTTAGGCTGCAGCTTAGTCATTGAGCCCTAACTGCTTGGGAAGATGGTCCTTACTGAACTTCATGAGCAGCCTGTATTCCTGCCCCTGTGACTTATTGCTCACTGGCATCCTGCGCTGCTCCCTACAGCTCATAGGCTGGTTTTCTGACCAGGCAGCTGGTGACAGGCCTGCCTGAGCTCTTACTTAGGCTCTGGATATTGTCCATATGTCCAGTCTGTCCCTCACATTTAACTTACTAGGAGATTGGAGGGTGATAACTCTCCACCTTTGAAAGCTACTAAATTGACTTTTGTCATTTAATGGAAGCAGAATCACCAGTATGCCAACACTTAAAGCTAGAAATTAGGCTTCCCCACATCCGTGTGTCCCTGTGCAATTCTGTGTGCAGTTTGGGAAGACAGGGCCTCAGTTCCTCACCCTTGTAGGCAGACAAGGTGAGGACTTGTTCTGGGTTGTTCTGGTGATTATAAAGTTTACTGTGTCTCAAACAGGAAGAAATTAAAAATCATAAAATCCTTACATTTGACATTAAAAGTGCACAAACACTAATAATTATGATCTTTGTGCTGGTCATAATTATGAGATTCTGAACTCCTGGTGGGCCACAAACCATGAGGTGTGGTAAGGGAGTCAAGCTTAACCCTGAATGAAAATGTCATTTAACCTAGGCACAAGGTGAAGTAGTAACCCTGAGTGTTAAAGTCTTTGCGATCCATGAAGTTAAGGGATTAAGTATTTACTAGCACAGTCTGAGGCACTTCAGAGTTCACATGTGATGTGCTGCCAAAGAACAAGAACAAGCTCATCTCAAGTTTGAGCCTGAATTGTCTCTAAACTGTTCAGGATGACATTAGTGGTCTGAAGGGCACTGGGGCAGCCTAAAGGGTAAGTGTATGCGGTTGCAAAGGTAATTCCTCCTGTCTAGCCACAGTTGTTCGTCCACTATTGCCTACCAATTCCAAATGCTCTTGAGTGTCATGAGCTCCCTTGTTCCTCCTTCCACCCTGCCTCCCCCTGCAGAAAAGCTCACTCACCTCTCTCCATTGCTCACCACTGTAAACTGGCCAGCTTTGCTGGCCACACTCCTTTGCTCAACTTACACTCAGGTGGGTGGATTATCAAAAGCTACTATGACAGAACCCAGTGGCCCCTGGTTAAGGCCTTCTAAGGTCAGGTGACTGTCTTCCATGGTCTTCCTTTGTCCTCTGGTCGTTTATTGTCATTTCTTTCTGTTCAGAAAGCCCAGCATTCTTTTCTTGCCAAATCGTATCTGATGCTTATGTAGAATAAATTGAACCATGAGAAGGAAATGATTCAGTAATATCTTGTGTGGGATAATATCCAAAACAAAGATCTTTCTGAGAAGCAGCATGTGAAGATGCCCATGAGGATGTAAGGACTGGGTCAACTCACTTCAAAGTCAGTTCTCTAAGACCTCGAGGTTCTTCAGTCAGGTCTGAAGCAAGGCCAAGCATTCTGAATGGTAAAGAATGGAAATTTTAGACTATTTTGGTTTTGTTTTTCTCCAAAATTATAGGACTATAGAAACAAAAGAGCCATGCTGGTTGGAAAGGAAGAGGGACAGTGTTGCAGAGGGGATTTTCAGGGCAACAAAACTGTCTGGAGAGCAATGGGATAGCTCCATGACTAGCAATTATGGAAAGCCATTGGCCCCAAGTGATAATATTGTATCAATGTTCAATTTTTCCAGAAACTTAACAGTACTCCCAGCTTCTTCTTAAAAAGACACATCTAATGAGTTTTGCTTATAGAAGCAAAAACAAAATAGTAACCTTGGAGATTCCCTGTCCTCCCAGAACAGACTATGTTCAAACACAGAAATAAGGTAAGGAATGGTGTTCACAGCTGACTGCAGACTTTCCTCAAGCTCTGAGTAGGTTTCACTGTTATAGTCGGTCAGTCTCCTGTTTTTGAGTGTGTTGTCCACTGCTAGATAATCAATCAGCTAGATAATCAATCAGCACCTGAGCACTTCATGGCTGAATGAGTTAATGTCATCCACAGCACCTCTGTCCATGCAGATGTCTGTGTGAACGTCTGAATGCCTTTCTCCTTTCTTTCCAGGCCTTGCAATCGCCAGTGCCCTGATAGACATTTCACAGCAGAAGCTTTCCGATAATAAAGACAAGACTTCTGGAGTTCGAAACCGGAAACACCTCTCCACACGTCAAGGAACTTGTGTCTGAGTAGAAACCACTTCTGCGCTGTGTGCTGGTTTACTTCACAAATGGCTTCCGTTAAAGCTGTTCTGTGGCCTTGGGTTTTACAGAGATTAATGTCCTATGATCTGGGGCCCACGTACAGTTCCCTCTAAGTGGGCAATGTCCCAAGTGGCCAAAGAATGTCAGTGAGTTTTTTTTTTAAGTAACAGTATTGATGGTCACAAGTGATAAAGTCAGTTTTTATGGCTTTCTTAGGCTTAGACCTAATATAAGTTACTAAGGAAAAAGATGTATATTATTTCTTAATGCAGATGGAAATATGTAATTCGTATAAACCAACTGTTTATATCCCAAGAATTTAAAGAAAGACATTTTATAATGCTTGAATGGTAAGAAATGTACAGTTTTTGCCTCATTAGCAAACTTAGGTCATTTGCATATGAATAGGAAATGAACAAATCATGGCAGCTATAATTGCTGTTTTGTCTCACTATAAATATGAAAGCAAGGCTTTTGTTTAATAAGCTGTAGGTCATGTGTTTAAATTCTCCACATGACTACATAGTATCCAGAGTCAATTTGAGAATGTTACAATTTTCAAATAATGGGAACCCCGGACTAGAGAGTTGGTCTGGATGCATGTGTGGCAGGAGGTATGTTAGAATTTTGAGTTTAGGGAACATCCCTGGAATGACAGAACACAGAAAAGACTGCCTGGCAATCAGTGTCCTTTCCTTCCACAAACAACTTCCAGTTCAACAACCAGAAGACAGCCAGAACAACCATTGGATAGCAGAATTTCTGGTCCAAAATGTGATGCTCTGGTTGCTTGGAAATCATGGTACAGATGTCAGGCCAAAGTGTTCCTTCCTCTCACTCCTAACTACAATGTGTCATTTTCTTCCAGCCTTCTTCTTTTCGCTAGATTTTATTTACCTTTTACAAGTGTTACAAAATGTGTCTTAAAGGTAACACTTTCCAAGTTCCCCACTCCCAGCTGCCTCCAGTAGAATGCAAGCTGTTAAGAGCCAAGCGACCAGCAAACATCAGCAAATTCCCCATCCCCAATGCTGTGGGATGTCCACAGTTCAAAAACAGATTCATTGCTAGCTACATCCAAACCATTCCTAATGACATAAATCTCTGAAGAACAGTAGAAATAAAAAACAAAAGGACAGCTCTCATATATAATGCTCATTGTGTGCTAATACCAACTGTCCGTAGTTGACTTCAGGGTGACCACTAGAGAGATGAGAACAATGAACAAAATACCCAAAGCTGCTGCATACTCTGTAGTTTAGTTTAATATGGGAGTCATTACATCTAATCAGTGTTAAGTACTGCATACATCCTTTTCATGTTCTTTGGAATCCTGAGAGGTGATGACGCTTTATAATTAATACCTACTTGCTTGCATGCCATTTGTACAGTAGCAGATATGACCTATTGCAATATTGAATATTTATTTCAAATTCCATGTATACATAGCTTAATTTGATGAGGATTGAATGTAATATGTAACAGAAATGACCACAGAATATGTAGCTGCATCTTATAAAACATAGTTAGGTCGCATCTAACCATAATTTTCTTATTTTGATAACTAGTCTTTTGAATATAGTATATATTCTTTATGTTAGCATGATGATTTTACTCTATTTTCCATGCACTCAAAATCAGATGAATTTGTAGACTAGTTTTAGTAATTTCCCTACAGCCTGTGGGGTGGGAGTGGGGGTATGGTTATTGGAACCTCCCAGGACATTTGCTTCCCAGGACATTTTTCTCTCAGAAAACTTAGTTGAGCTAAATTTGTAAAATGTCTCCTAAAAAAAATTAAGTAATCTGATCAACTTCTTTTGGACACTTTACATTTTCCCCATGAAATAATAAATTAGCAAACTGGTCATTATAAAGATCTAGTCATTTGAAAAGGAATCAATTGCTGATTATGTTTGATCAACAACTGTCACTAGAGAAAGCTCATACAGCCACAGTAAGACACCTCAGACCTGTTGGAGTCCAAGAGTCAATGCCACTGTGGAGGGGATGTCCAGTCTCATCCACCATGAATCCCACAGGATTCTTAAAACTTGAATTTTTGAATTTTAGGGAATTATGAAATTAATTACAATGTCACACTCTACCGTTAACTTTATGGCCAACTATGCAATATATTCTCAGCTTATAAAGCTTTTTACTGGAAATAAAATTCTTCACCCCTAGGTGAAGTGAACCAAAAGCATCATTCTCTGTGGTCCATCCTGAATGCTTAAATTTTGGTTATCTCACCTTTTAAAAAATCAAACCACATGTGTATGCAGATTCTTTCTGAGAAGATGGGAGTTTAAACAACTAATTCTTTCTAAACAGTTTTTTAATGGACTTCTCAGTTTTTCATCATAGAATAATTTAAGGAATTCTCATCATGTCACTGCTAAGTATGAACACTTTCAGACCAGTAGAATGGAGTTTAAAAATTAACTTGGGAACATTTGAGCAGCTAGATAAAAACTCTGGTGAAAACACAGTATGCTTGTGTTTATGAGTTGGTATGGTAAATTTTAAAGAGAGTTAAGATTTGCACAATTGCTTTGAAGGGGTAAAAAGTTAAGTTAGTGATATGCAAAAAGTGATACGCTTTTGAGTGTGTGTGTTGATATATTGTATATTTAATAAAAAATAGTCTGGAATATCAGAGGACAAAGCCACATAAAGAACCAAGCCCTGAAGGTCAGGGAGGGGTGACCCATGCCTTTAATCCCATCACTCAGGAGACAGAAGTCCAGATACACCATCTGTGAGTTCTAGGCCAAAAAAGCCAGGCAATGGTGGTGCACACCTTTAATCCTATCTCTAGGAAAATTGAACTAGGAGTAAGACGGGGCTGAGGGAGAGAAGGGAGGAGTCCAGCTTCCCCTGCCACTTCCCTTCTCAGCTGAGGCTGAAGAGACTGGAGGTCAGAGGCTTGGTGGAGATGGGCCCAAGGAATTGGCTGGCTAACAATTGACTGTGGCTTGTTCTGTCTCTCTGATATTTTAGTTTTTTCCCAATATCTGGCTGCAGGTTTTTAATTATAATACCAAATATAAATTATGCAGTGTGTGTGTGTGTGTGTGTGTGTGTGTGTGTGTGTGTGTGTGTGTATACAGCTGATATCTTCAGTCATTTTTCATTTTATCACCTTACTCAATTTGATACAATTTAGTTTTTTGAGACAAGATGTCTCACTGAGCCTGGGCTTTGCTGGAGTGGCAGTCAGTGAGCCCCAGGGATCCTCTGTCTGTCTCCCCAGTGTCTCTGGAGGTTTGAACACAGGTCCTCACCCTTGCAGGGCGAACACTTGATGCTCTGACCCATCTCCCCGCCCTGGCCTGCCCTGTGCAATTGGAAGACATTTGTTAGAACATCTGTCCCATCAGTTCTTGCTGTACTTTGTGCCATCTCATTTTCCTTGGGTGTTAATGGTACTGGGGTACCTGTGTAGAGGCCATCACCACTGCCATGGGATCCTGTAGAGAACTGTTGACATCCTGAGAGATGACCAGAATCCTCTGTGGGCCCAGAGACAGCATAGCTGGTGTCATCTTTGGCAGCCAGCCCAGTTCTTTCCTCCTCCTTGACATATTCATGGATCCATCTACTCATTTGTATGCATCTTTTCAAGTCAGGTATGTTTGTTCATAAACAAATCCTGTGCCTCTGGAATTTGGAGATTCTAACCCTGCCTGACATTGGAGCAACTAGAGTCATGCACCCGTCTAAATGTGTTTTAGTGGAGCATTTTTCTTGATGATGCCTAAACGGGGCCTCTGTGCTGATGCTAAACGACAAACAAGGCAAACATGTCCCGATGTCATTTTGAGGGTTGTTTGTTTTTGTTTTGTTTTGTTTTCTTCAGTGCCCTTAGAACTACCAGAGAAGGTTTTGTGTTTTAAATGCTTCATAAACTAAGACCATACCAGAGTCCACTTGCAAAACCCACTTGCTGCTTCCCAAGAGTGAGCCAAAGGCTTAACTGATCATCAAGTCCCCAGTTAGGGCAAATTTCCATCTTCAGACCCAAGGACAGGGTGGCCTGTGGAACAGTCTGCTCAGTAAGCTGCCCAGTGGCCCTCATCTGCAGACAAGCAGAGGAATGCATTGCCCTAGGCCTGAGCTGTCTGCCTCTGTGGTTCCAGGGAGTTCTAAATAATTCATCCCTCTAATTTTTAATTCTTTGCATAATTTTCCAAGGATTTCAGGCCACTGGGTGCTCAGCAGTGGTGTCTAGGAATACACAGTTAACATTTTAGTTTTACCCAGTTTCTTAAATTAAGAATTATGATTGTAACTACATGTCTATCTATATGTGTGCAGGTATGCAAACCTATGATAAACACTGATTTGTTAAAAAAAATTGTCTCTCAAGATTTTTTTTATGAAATAGTCCTAGGTGTCCTGGAACTCACTTTGTAGATCTTGAACTTTCAGAGATCCTCTTGCCTCTGCCTCCCAAGTGCGGTGATTAAAAGTTTGAGCCACCACCCTCAGGCTTTGATTGTGTAAAAACTTAAATCTGCCTTAAAAGCTTATTTTTAGACTATGAGGTGCTACTAATCACTAATTGGGACTTCAGTTGTTAAAATAAAAACATTGATCTCTCTATTCCCCATTACCAAATACAGGGTGGTATGCATTGAATGGTGGGAGGATTTGATTGTTTTTCGAGAGTCTTGCTAGATAGCACAGGTTAGCTTCAAACCTGTAATTCTGCCTCACGTATTGAGATTACAGGTCAGCATCATTGTGTCCATCCGCTACTGCTGTTACCACTGTTTTTATAACGTTGACCTTTCCAGGGTCATCCAGCAAAGAGCACTTCTCAGAATCTGAAAAGGACCCACTCCTTGGACTACAACTATGAAACCTATGTGGTTAAATTTCACGTTCAAAAGGCACCATTTTCCCCTTCAGACTCTCGATGACCTTGCCCCCACATGCTCTCCGAATCCTGTGCTGAACTCTCTTCTGAGAGATGGAGCCAAAGGATGCCGCCAGCCCTCTGTGAGGGTCTGAGCCCTTTGATGTGTTTTGTGTTAACAGTTCCCAGCACTGGGGTTTTTCTCAGGCTAAGGCAAGTGTTTTACCACTGAGCTGTGACCCCAGCTCTCCAGGGCTCACTAGACCGGGCCAGAAACTTCTGACTACAGTTTCCAAGACTGAATTTGAACTGGAGATCCTCCCAGCCCCTTCCACCCGTGCCTACCACCTCCATTTCCCCAGCATCTGGGACAGGCTGAACTAAGCTCTCATTTTCTAGCAAGCTTCCAAGCCCCATGCTCTGCCAGAAGCCCCTGCTTCTCTCCAACTATCACAGAAGAATTGAATACCTGTGGGGCATGCATGAGGACCTGAACTGTAACCACAATAACATATAAGAAGATGGACGTTGGGACAGGCAAGATGGCTCAAATGGTTTGTACCATACATGTAGAGGAACTGTGTTTAGTTCCCAGACAGTTCACAGATGCCTGTAACTAAAGCTTCAGGGGTTACAAGGCCCTCTCCTGACCCCTGTGGCCACCTGTATTTGTGTGCACACACTTGGGCAAGGGACACGAACTTGTAATCCTAGTAGCAGGGTCTCAGGTTCTGCAGCTTCCTGGGCAGTCAGTATAGTTTAATTGCTACTTGTAAGAGAAACTGACTGGAAGCGAGGAATGTTGGGTGGGCAGAATGCCTCAGTTGGTGTACCTGTACCTGCAGAGACACACACATGTGCATGCATGAATGCAAACACACAATATAAGTGCACTCAAAGTTTAAATACCTGAAAACTACCCTCCTTAGCCCAGAGTCTAAGAGTCTACAGGAGGCCTTTAGCCGGGATCCTGACCAGTCTCTTCAGCTTGGTCCTGGCTTTGCTCAGAGGGATAGAACATTGTTCCCTTCCCCCAAGGCTGTTTTCTATTATGTTTTCCAAAGACCAGCCCAGAGGAGGTGGTGGGAGAAACCAAGATGGCTGCATAGTCCAAAGAAGTATGCCATGCCTCGCTGGCATTACCCAGGAGCTTTAGAATGGAGAAGAGCTTGGGAGAGGCCCAACTGAAAAACAGCCTGGTAAACAGGAAGCTCTGTCCTCAGGGCCCAGCCCTGCTCACTGCCCTCCTTACCTGTGCACCCCCATCCCTGATCACTTGTCTCTTTACCTTCTCAGTGCTCCCTCTCTCTTCTTCCCCTGCGCACTCCACCCATCCCCTCTCTTCTTCACCTGCGCA